>JAOXNZ010000098.1:10422201-10449059 GCA_028566095.1 Kryptolebias brasiliensis | reverse complement strand
ACTTCTTACATTTTAATTTTCAAAAAAAAAAAAAAAAAAAAAAAAAAAGATTCAGAATGCACAGAGTTCAAGTATAAGAGCATCGGGAACTCTATATGATGAAAAAATCCAAAGTGCAGATTTTTCAAACGTCTACATTACAGATTGCACAGATAAATCTGAATTTACAGCAGGTTTAATTCTTTGCCATTTCCTTATTTACATTCTTCTGTCCAACACACGCAGCTTGGAAATCAGCTGATTTGCTGGGCTTCCATAGACGTTCTCGGGCTATTTGAAGGGACGGTCGGCTGTTTGTTCTGTCGAACGTGCCGGTGTTCCTCAGTACTGTTTGATGAGCTTTCGTCTCTGCGAGGTCTTCCTCAGCAGATGCCTGTAGTCGTACGGATTGTCTGCAGTTCGGCTTTCTGTGGAGGACATCCTGGGGACAGAACGTCTGTCGACACAAGAGACAGCTGGGTCATGAAAAACATGGAGCAAAATACAAAAGGGCAAACAAGAAAAGCTATAAGGATAATTGGAAAGATGACGAGCAGATAAACAGGCAAAACGATAAAAAAAAAGGAGCAAGAATTTTGTTTTCAGGATGGTTTCAGTTCTTAAACATTTGTACACAGCTGTCTGACGTGGAATTTTTGACATAAATGCTCCCTTTTCGCAGCAGTGATGTCAATTTTAGAATCAAATGTGAACTAAGAACTACAGACAGATCTCCCAACTTCTATTATAAAGAGAGTTCAAAGTGGTGCTCTACGGAGCTGTTATCAGTACTCAGTATCTTACCTGCAGTGGAGTATTATCAGCTTGTAGTATTTCTCTCAGGTGAGTCTAGTTAACAACTGGTTGGAGCGGGGCCAAGACCCAAATCCTGAAATAACTCCAACTTCAAACGTTTTATTGCGGTTTGTCCAAAATCTATTTTATAAACCTTTGCACTGCTGTCAATTTTAAATCAGATTGTTAATTATATGGAATTATGTTGTTATTTGTTAGCACAAATAGCAGCCGCAGCTAGCTGGAGCATGTTCGGTGCAGCCTGGAGTTCTTCCTGCAGAAATAAGATAATGTTTCTGCAGGTATGACTGGCATCATGAAAGGTAGTTGATCATGTAATTACCTGTGTGTGTTAGTTGGCTGTCTGTTAGCAAGACAGCTCATGAACCACTGGACGGATTTTATGGAAACTTTCAGCAGCTAATCATCTGAGGTACATCTACAGCTGATTACTATTTCGAGTCAACTCAAATCAAGATGGTCGACACAGCTAACTGATCTTAGCAAACACTAAAATGGCCAGAACTCAGTTAATTTTACACATGTTGAATGACAATTAGGTGTGGGAGCAGCTGAGAGTCATCCCCAAAACACACTCCTTCAGGGAATGCATATATCATCAAGAATGATTTCATAACAGCATTTGCATGAGCTGCTATAAAGGTTTAAAGACCAGAGTTGTTTTAAGGTGGTAGAAACTGACGTTTGTCAGACTAGCCGCTAGCTCATCAGTTTGTTCAGAATTACACTTTATTTCTCCAAACTGAAGCTTTAACGTATTTTGCACATGAAAAGTGTACCTGTTGTCTTTGGCTGGTTTGGGAAGTTCTGGTTCAGACACGGCCCTCTCTCTCGGCGGTCGACCGGACACTTCTAGTGTCTCCTCTGTGGACTCTCCCTTGTCCACAGACCGTCTCCTGTCAGGCGTGTTCTGTGGCGTGTCCTCCATGGCGATGGACGGTTCAGACCTACTGGTGGACAGGGTGCGGTAGTACTGGTCGTCCACATCCAGCTGCTTCCCTGGACTGGAGCACAAAGAAAGGAGGACGAACTGAGTCCCGGCTTTGAGACGTGATTTATCTGTTCAAAGCTGAAAATAACACATTAGGTTTTTTAATAAGATTCTCTGAAAGCCTTTTTTGTAGGTTCCCTGTGGATTGTGTCACCTCAGGGGAGAAAATGTAATAAAAAAAAATCAGTAAATTGAACGTTTCGACACACAAGCTACAGTTTGTAATTAAACATAATCCTGCATTTATTGATGAACATATATTGAGTGTGGCAGCAAAATGCTCTAAAAACAATTGAAATTGCAATTTAAAATATGAAAAAAAACTAATAACAAACACTTACATAGTCCCAACCATTTCTTACTATTAATTACAAAAGGTTTTTGAAATAAGAATATTTTCAAAAAATATTATACATATATATTTTTGTGCTTTTTGACTCCATATAAAAAACAGTTTCTCTTGAGGATATTGTGCATTTTAAATAAAGAAGCATCCATCCATCCAACCATCCTCTGGTTTTGGGTCATGATCATTCTATGTAAACAACTGTTTAGCTCTTTACATACAATAAAACAGGTCATTTGCAAGCACAGACAGCAGCAGCAGCAGCTAGCTGTAGCTCTTCCTGTGAAGTCTGGGTCACTCCCTGCAGGACGATCATAATACTTCTCCCAAAACGAGTGTGTAATGAGAAACTGACAGCAGCGTAAACCTTTCTAAAAAATTGTTTTTAGTGAACTGATGATTAGACAGACCGGTCAGAAACAAACTCTGTTTTTCCAAACTGAGGTTGTTCTAAAAAGCCATCTACAACAGGTATGATACTGCTTATAAACCTTTCATGGAATCCCACTGAAGAAGATCTCAAAAAACTGCTTTAACCTGCATTTGCAGTGAAGTTTGTTCCCACTGGAGTACAGATTCCCGGGCTTTAGAGTTAAGAAAAGTTTTCATGAGTTTGCAATAGGCTTAATGTTGCATCTCACAGAGATAGAATGGAAAGTAGTTGGGACCATAACATATACCCGTGGCACACAGTCTTCCCCTATTTTCCCTTCTTTGTGACTTCCATCACATTTACTATCACCACCTTCGCACATTTCGCTCCTTATCGCCCATGTTTCCCCATCTCCCAACCTCCTTCTGCTGTCAGCTCCATCCAGCGACGCCATCGTTTCTCCTGACCTTCTCATCGTTAATGATGCATGTAAACTGCTCCTGTCCATCGCTGGCTTTATTTATCTGCTTACAAATTATTACCCTTGATGTTTAGTGCTGTGTTGAGTTGTGTGCGTGTGTGTGCACGCATCAAGGTGGCTCTCTGTGTGTGAGTGTGTCTCTTTCAAACTGCTGTGATAAAGCACTCTGGCCTCTTGCTTGTTCAGCCATCCTTATCTGTCTATCTTCACCTCCTCACTCTGGGCGGTACACTCACCTTGTGTCTTGTGCAAAACATACATATGCATGAATACACACATGAACACAGACCTTCTAGTAACTTCTTTCTCTTCTGTGTCATAAAAGAATGTGACATTGTCTACAGAATATATAGGATTTATATATAGGTTTTTGAGTACATCTAGCAGGTGTTACTCATGTGACAGATAAGGATAATCAGTTTAAAAAAAAAGAAGAAAGATGTGTGTGCGTCTCTGCACACCACCAATTTTAGATCCGGACAGAGTTCTTATGTTGGCACAAGACATTACTCCAGACCCAGTGTTGGAAGCAAGACAGCAACAAGCCAAACCCTTAAAAGAAAGAAGTGAACATTTGTTAAAATGAAGTTGTAATAGTAACTGGGGACTTACTCCTCTTTCCTCGGCTTGCGTTTATCATCCTGAAGAGATCTCTGAGAGGAAAAAAGAACAATTCATTATGGCTATTCACCTTTTCAACCAACAACTAAATCTTTAAATGATCCCATTATTTGTTGCTGTTATTGCTTAATATAAGTTTCCACTGAATTCTTTTTACATTAGTTGAACAACAGCTTTAAAATTAGGACACACATTAAAAGTCTGACTACAGGTCTGGGCACCAAAACAAACTGGATGAGGTTTTGAAGCTGCAGACTGACGGCATTAAAAACAATCGATTCTCTACAGAACGGATCCCTCTATGCTGAGCTATTGAACACTGAAATCACTTACGTCAAGAAAACAACTAAAATTAAGTGCTTTTAGTGAAAAAGATAAACTACTTCAGGAAATTGACAAAAAAGTTTATTCCTTAGGACAACTCAGGGACATTTTGTGGTAGCGACAACAACAAAAAAAAAACAATCAAAGGTTTATTGTCAAAACCAAAAGCTGGAAAAGCTGTTTCTGTTTCAAAGCTTTTTTGTGGAAAAGAATCTTAAATCAATCCCCATCTTTTTTACGACTTACATGGATAAGTGTGTAATAAGTGGAGTCCTCCGGTGTATTTAGAGTTTTTGGCTGCTGTGTTCTGCGGGGGGCTCTTGAGAATCTCTTTTCAGCTGAAAAAGAAACAGACGGTTAAAAAAACGAGTTGGTTTCTGCTAAGACTCTTGCTTTTGTTCTTTAACAAAAGAGGCAAACAAAATGCATCACCTTCCTCCTTAGAAAAGGTATCGTGACCCTCAATGACTGTATCGTGTCGACATACGGGCTCAAGTTAGGGTTTAAACTCGTAAATAAATGATTACAGATTTGTAAACCAAGCTGTTTCCCCCTGTAAATAAAATTCTCAGACTATTAAATTTAAGTTTAGGCAGAAAGCCAAATACAAGTTAACTGGAAATAATACCATAGCATGCTTTCTCGTGGCTATAGACCTGCTGTAAAGCTGAAAACGATCTAAAATCATGAGTAAACCAGAGTAGTACCATGGCAATGATGGTGAAGATTTCTAATTTAAAGTTGGTGGGATCTTTTAAACACAATTGACTGAATCACTGGAGTGACTGAGTGAAACCTGCAGGTACTGTTGCTTACTGAACAATACTGAGGCTTTTACCCAGTTTGAATCTTCCACTGAGAAACTACTTTTGACTCAAAGCATCCGATAACTGAGCAGCTGTGCATATTTTCTGTAGGTCCGTGTGTTTGTGTCAAGCTGCTCAACGTCTCCAGTGCAGTACTGCAATCAGTCATAGTTTTTTTGAGTGATCGGACAATATCCCCCATCTATGTTATTACAGTTATAAATACATTCGAGCGACCTTTGCCTGTTGCTCGTTATTAATGTTCACGTTGGGGGGAAAACAATCCATCATGTGCAGAAGCTCTCAGGTAAAGAAGATGAAAATTGTCAAACGTTATTGAGCAACTCCATCTAAAAGGTCATTCTCTTTTGCACCAACAAGTAAAGCTAATTGTGCTCGCCATCGTATTAATTCCTGCCGTAATTGTTGGCTCACAAAACATGATTAACATTTGACGACCTTTTCTGCGAGGAACAACATGACCGGCGTTCTTCTGCTTTCATCGCGTGGGGCAAGCATGATTCTGGTTCAGCTTATTGCGTCAGTAAAATTTATGAGGACAGATTAGCTCCGTCTGTGGAGAAATCACTTGGAGTTGATGAAGAGTGTTATTTTCCAGCATTTGTGCAATAACACAGATAATTCAATTCATTTAACCTCAGGCAATTCGCTGTGCTGGGAAAATGCCTTTAAAGGGCAAGCAGGCCTGTTTTGAAAAAAGACTTCCACTTCGGTGTCTTTATTGAATGTAGCTGGAAGCTAACTTAGCCTAGCATAACTAATAAAAACAGAAATAGTAAAACTAACTTTGTATGATGTTACAAAACCTACAAATAGAAACAGAACAAAGCAAAAGTTGTAAGTTTTGTATAATTAGCTAAACTAATCACCTGCTGGATAGGTACATATTTCCTTTTGAATTTAAATGTTTCCCAGCTTATTAGGTTTATCCATTTTTATAATAAAGTTAAATAGGACCTATTTTTTAAAAAGTAATATATTGTTTTTATTCAAATAAGAACTCGGCATCAGAATAGCTTGATAAACAAAATCATTAACTAACATTTTGTTTGGTTTACCTCAAAACCAACCTTAACCCTAACACTTTGGGTATTTTTTTATAATAATCAACTCCAGTGCAAAAGTTGCAGTTCTAATCTTCTAATCTTTTTGTCTTGTGTAGTGTTAATAGATTACTTTTCTTTTCAGATTTTGTTTTGCTGCCAATTTTAAGTAGAATATTACTACCTTTTATTAATCATCAATATCTGCAATGCCTAAATTCCACAAGGTTTATTAAAACAAACTTTTTAAATCTAATTTCAAGACATTATGTGCAAAAAAGACAGGTAAACAATGTGACTTATTATATAAGAAGAATTCGAAGAAAATTTGCAGACAAATGTGCCACATTTTTACAGTGCAGGATGTTAGAAATCCAAACACAAGACTCCTTCTTCATGTCCTAATGACTGCCAGTAATTCAATTTTTTCTTTTGTGGAGGACATTTGTAAACCTGAACATCTCCCACCCACTGCATACTACTGAATGAGCTCTTTTTGATATCTGCAGAGCACATTTAGGGCTTTTCATTGATACCAATTATGAAGCGATGGGGCTAATTACCTTACAAAGATTAGGGAAGTTTAAAAATAATTGTGACTGGACAATATTTTTTATCCTGGTAGTCAGGAGGATATTATGTTCTGTCCTATTAACCTGGATCCAAGTTTACAGTATATAGTAGTGTACAGTTTGCGTAGTTCAAAAACTATAAATTCAATCAAGATCAAATTATTGGTCAAAAAATAAAGTGTTTCCCAATATTTCAACCTCTGACATATAACTGAGCTAAACTTCAACTCTACATTGCACGACTCAACAAAACACTAATTCCTGAATTCCTTTGCAACATCTGCACAATACTGACTGTAGCCCATAATTTACTGACTTAATGGCTCTTCTCTCTCTTAAAATTATTACAGACATACAGTAATAAGTTGTAAATTTGAGGGAAATTAGAAGGAGTTAAGGTGATTTCTCCAAGTGTTCTGGCAGCAAACTAAAGTTATATTGTTATGAGCTTACATTTCAGCAGCTGGAAGTACAGGAAAAGATTATGATAACCCATAATTCTTGTAATTATCTTTTTCAGAATGAGATATGTATATATAACATTCACAGGCTAATGTAAACCCCAATGAAGCAAAATATTTCACCCAAAGAGCTAATTAACGGCAGGACAATTACAAAGGCAAATCCAATTCAGAATCTGGTCTCATGAACAAAATTATTCCATTATTTCTATGAGACACCTGAACCTGAACCTATTATGACTTTCACATTTCAGCTGCCAGCTTGTTTTTTTGTTCGTTTTTTTGTGACGACTCCAAACTTTCCATTTGCCGCTTCCCCCTTTCACCACCCTGAAACCAATTACAGCTATCAACCGTGCAAACCAGATTTAATTTTTAATGACAGACTGAGGGCTGAGGCGCTTCCTGTTTTGGCACTTGACTTTTCTTGGTTTTCCCCATCTGATGACGCTGCATGACAGGGAAACAAGAACGATGTCCCTCGATAACATGGTTGTCTGCTTAAGAGAGGTGGCAACAAAATAAAAAAAAAAAAAGAAAATAAAATATGACTGAATGAGCATCAATTTCTGCATCCAATTCAAGTCATTTTCTTTCTGTTAAAAGGAATAACTTACTTTCAGTTTTTGGTGTCTGAACCCATCATATTCCAGTGTCTGATATATTTAGAGCAGGATACCCCAAAAGGACAGTAAAAACTGAAATATCTCTTCCTTGACTGACAATCTTAATTATATGAGGCTTCATGCTTTCAAAAACAGGGCGAAAAGTTCACATTATCCTCAGGTCAATGTGTGCCAGCATTATAAATTATTTTCAATGCTTCATAATCTGTTTTTCACCGATCCAATCTCACTTATCTTACCTGACTGAATCTGTGGGGCATAGCCATTGATTGCTTTTCCTTTCACAAACATGCCATTGTTTTCGGGATTTGATTGATGGGCCTGGATAATCTCATTCAGCTTCTGCTGCAGGGCCGCAAAGTCCTGAGAAGTTTTCGCAATCTGTTGAAGACATTAGAGAACATATGATTGGAATAATGTCCAGGAAACGGGGTGACTGTTTTTGTTTAAAGCTACTGGGGGTTCACAATCGACTGCTTTAAGCCTGACTGGGGACTGGTCGATTTTTTTCCCTGTCAGTAAGTGAATGCACCACAGTCAAGGCACTAATTAATAGTAGCAATGGCGTGTCTTTGGTGTGGAAGTTTTTACCAAGTCAAGAAGATTCAGAGTTAGTTATTTATGATATGTGTTCAAATAAAGTCAGAACAAACCCAATGTGTGTCAAAGGAATGAAGGAAACTAGCTTTTCTACAGAGGTAAGTCTGCTGTTCATATAGAATGAGGGCTTCTAGTGAAAAACCAACTGCCTCTTAAAGAGGTGATGGTAAAAGTCTTGGGTTTTGGTCCAATTGTACTTGAGATTGAAGTTGAGATCCATTGAAATCAATTGGAATGAAATCAGTTTGGAATCCTTACTCAATCCCAAACCTCAACATCCAATATGGCTCCCTCACTCATAAAAAGTAGTCATAGCTGCAGTAATAAACTTTTTATTTTCACTTCTGCCAGTTTGTATCATTAAATCAGTCAAACACACATAGTACTGTGCTTCCTCTATTAGGAAACATGTTGCTACAGATGTGAATGCATGAAAACACATTGTTTTCTTCTTGTATCGCTAATAATAGTTAGCTTGGTTACTGAACACATTAGCAAAGTCTCTTGGTTTTCTGAGTTGCCACTGGAACATGGTTAATGTGACATCTTTTGAAGAAAATGTAAAAGATCTTTATTGTTTTTTTTTTAGACAGACAGTGACATTTTCAATTCAGACCGATTTTGTTTTTCGAAAAAAGGTGTTTTTGTATGTTGTTAGGTATAGATTTTAGAGAAAAATCAGAATTGGTATTACCAATGTAAAAAGTTCAGAAACTGGAAGGGGTCTAGAAAACTAAAACTGATGCATTTCTAGTTTTTACCTCTTCTGAGAAGTTTTCCAGCTGCTCAGCTTCATTTTTGGCTGCTTCCTTGTTGGCCTTCAGGTTTTTCCTGTCCTTGTATCCCCTGAAGTTACTCTGAAGCTTCACCGCAGCTTCTTCTTCCTCCTGTCTTTCTTTCTCAACATCAGTTTCTTCTTTACGCTCAATCACCACATCAGTAACATCCAACACTTTGTCCTCATCTTCAAGTTCTTGCTCTGAATCATTGAGAACAGCATTTTCCTCCTTGGCTTTTTGTTGTGCCTCTTTGTCGGCTTTTAGCTTCTTTCGGTCCCGATGGCCTCTGAAATTACTCTGTAGGACTGTAGCTGCTTTTTCCTCATCCAGTCCATCTGGGTTCTCAGATGAAATGTCCTCCTGTGAATCTGGCACTGGTTCTTCTGTCTGCACCATGTTTTCTTCTTGCGTATGTTCCTTCGTCTTTTTCTTGGGAATCTTCCCTTCCTCTTCAAGTCGTTTGCGCTCCTTGTGGCCACGGAAGTTGCTTTGAATCACCACAGCTGCTTTGGTCTCATCTGGGTCATCCAACTTGACGTCATTTGAAGAGACATCTGCAGCACCTTGAGCTCCTGATGATTCTGTCTCTTCATTGCGGATTTCTTCCTTGTCACCTGCAGGGCTGCTTCCTTTCTGCTTCTTAGCTGGGATCTTGCCTTCCTCCTGCAACCTCTTCCTCTCTTTATGACCTCTGAAATTACTCTGGATAACTGTGGCTGCCTTGGCGTCCTCTTCTAAGTTGACAGCTTCATTCCCTGGAGTCGTTTCCTGTCCGTTCTCCTCCACGTTCTGACCTTCCTTTCCTGCATCTGCAACTTGAATCACAGCTTCTTCTCCCACTTCAGTGTGCTCATCATCTTCTGGTACCTGAGTATGATCACTATCATCATTCTCCTCAGCCTCATAGGTACTTTCATCCTCTTCATCATCTTGTTTATTAGCAGCCTTCCCCAAGTCCTCTCCTGTGTTGTGTGGCTCTTTTTCCTCTTTCTCTTCAATTCCTTCATTCGGTAAATCTGTCTCAGCACCAGCCATTGTCGTTTTCCTTTCCTTAAACTTTTTTCTCTCCTTGTAACCCCGATAGTTGCTCTGAAGAACCACAGCAGCTTTTGTTTCCTCCTCCTCATTATTTTCTTCATTAGAGGCACTTTCATCAGAGGCACTTTTTGTTGGTTCTGGAGCCTCTTCCTCCTTTTCCTGAAGAGCCTTCTCTTCCTTCTCTTTCTCTTTGGCTTCCCTGGAAACAATACATTTTCACACGTCAGAAAACAAGTGAGAGAATATTTTGTCTTGGCTAAATCATTTACATTTTATTTCTCTTCTACCGTTTTCTCTGGAAGCTTTTCCTCTCCTTGTGCCCTCTGTAGCGAGCTTGGATCTTTGTTGCTGCTTTATTCTTCTCATCGACCAACTCCTTGTATTTCTTTTTTGCAAGATATCCCCTGCAAACTGAAGCACATAGCAGGGGAAAGCTAAAGTAACCAACCACCAGTTTTAAAAACACAAAACCTAGATTGTCTTTTATAACTTGTTCAATGTTTATTTTTTCTTACCAGCCTGAAACTGAACCATGAAGGCATCAAACTTTGCTTTGCTTTTGTCATCAGCCACTTTCTTCCGAACTTTATGACCTCTATAAGCTAAAGGTTAAAACATAAATTAGTCCAATTGGTCCAACATTTGGTCCCCCTTGGGCTCACATCCGAAGTGTACAATTTACCAACCTGACTGTAGCACCAGAACACTCTGTTCTCGCTCTTTTAACATCCGCTGGTACCGTTTGGCTCCCAGCCAGCCTCGGACACAAGCCTGAAGCAGGACAATTCGATGTGTGGCCTGCTGCACCATCAGATTCAGATGTTCAACATGATAGTACTTTAGGAACACCTGAGGACAACAACGCAGAAGAAACTGAATACAACAAATGACCTTCCTCTCTTCCAGTGGTGAGAGCTTAAG
Organism: Kryptolebias brasiliensis; assembly: GCA_028566095.1. NCBI lineage: Eukaryota > Metazoa > Chordata > Actinopteri > Cyprinodontiformes > Rivulidae > Kryptolebias > Kryptolebias brasiliensis. Next base: position 10,438,261 of record JAOXNZ010000098.1, on the reverse strand, counting down.
CTGTGAATTCAGAGGAGGATCATTATGTTCAGTCAGTATCTACTAGAGCTAAAATCAATTTGGATGGCTTAAAACTTTTGCACATTACTATAGCAAGAAGCAAAAACACTTTTTTTTTGAAGATTCAGATTCTAAAACGGTCAAAATATTGGACAGTGCAAGCTGAAAATCTGATTTAAACATTTTAAAGTGAGACGTTACATCAGTGACACAAAGTTTAACCAGTTTGCTTCAAATGTTTACTCACCTTAGTCTTCCCCATTGCCCAGTTCTCCAGGTTGGCCTTCTCCAATATGGCAGCACATGTTTCTGGAGTAACAGCTGGCTCCTCATGAGCACTGAAAGCCAAGATATAGTACCTACAAGAACCATTGTATTTATGTGGACATTAATACCAAAGTAAGAACAAGCAGTACACAACTTTTTCACTTTCAACTAAATAAGCTCTTCTCTACATAAAATGTGGCAAGTACCAAGGAACCTCTGACCTCTTTATAAAATTAGCGAAGAGGATGCGATGGGAGTAACCCTGCCGCCTTATCTTGGCCGTTTCCAGAACACCGGTGTATCTTAGCTGAACAAGAACCTTCTCTCGGTCGAACTTGTTGGCTTGACGATCATTGTTGGGTTTGATGCAGCGCACAAAGTGAGGCTGCCCTGCCACCATTTTGGACAGCAGGTCCATCAGTGAGTACTGGAAAAACATAAAAGAGTTTAAAGCAACAATCAGGAGGAAAGAATAAGGAAAATCCTAAAGAAAAACACCACAGAAACTCACACCAAAGTTACACTTTATGGTTTGTTTAAGGTTGAAGTGGGTGATGGTGTTCTTATCTACAGAGTCACAGTTCTTAATGTTGCTTGTTTACTTAATTTCCTGCTTTCTGGACATTTTTAAAGCTTTAGGCCTTTGGCAATAATCATCAGCTACCAACTCTGAGTTTACTATTTCAAACTTGGGGGATAAAAAACCCCAAAGAAGATGTCAAACCAAGATGGCATTCACTGGATTATAAACTGTGTGTGGTTTTTGTAAAAAGGCAGGATGTTCTTGAACTTGAAGGTAAAAAATGGCTTGATTAAGAGCCCTGAGTTGCACTTACAAACAATAACTAATTTACTGAGAAATAAAGTCTTACTCTAAAGTAGGAGGCAACCGTCTGGGTTTTCATGTTGGTCGTTTCTCTGGGATGGTAAGGAGTGTCTCCCGATTCTACTGGCTGAAAAACAAAATGATTTGAGAAAAAAGTACCAACTGTACCACAGAAAGTATCCTCTGAACTACACTCTGCTACACTACACTTATGCTTTTATACAAGGTCATGTAGCTGTTCCACATCCTAAATTACAAAGCACTTTAAGCAAACATAGGTTTTTCTGCAGCTTGCTTTAATTACCAAGTGGACTGCAAAACAGATAAATGGACAAGTGCCAAATCAAGAGCAGCGTTTAATTAGGGACACCTTGTCTACATGTATTACAGGAGGTTACAGAAGCATTCACCCTCCCCCTTGGTAGTTTTTCTTGCCTTAAAACCTGCTATTTAATTACTTTAAAAAATAATAACAAGCTGTTATTCTACAAAAAAAAACCCACTTCAGATTAATGAAGTTAAATATGGGAAAAACTTGTTTTAAATAATTCTAAAAAATATAAAACCTGAAAGTGGCGTGTGCATATATATTCACCCCTGTGCTTTAAATGTCCAACCATTACCCTCAGAAGCAGCATTTGCAGTAGATAAGATCCACCTGTGAGTAATCTAAGTCTCAAATTATCTGAAGCTGTCAAATGATGTACCCCTTTCGTAACAGCCCCCTTTAGAGGTACGGGCTACCACCAAGCAAGAAACAGCATGAAGACCGAGGAACTCTCCACACAGGTCAGATTCAAAGTTGTGGAGAAGAACAAATCAGGGTTGGATTAAAAATATATATATACCCTGAACACTGAAACATGATGCTATCATAGCAAATTTGTCAAAAGTTATTTTATTCATTCATCAAAACTCATGGATTGAACAAGGAGGGCATTAATCAGACAAACATGAGGTTAAAGATAACCTCGATGGAGTTGGGCAGCTCTTCTGTAAACATGGGAGGATCAATACATTGAACCCCTAAGGTGCACTTTGCACTGAACTGGGCATCATTAAAGAGGGGCCTGGAAAAAGCCATTGCTTAAAGAATAATAAAAAAAATAATAAAGCAGATTGTTTGGAATTTCTTCCCCAAACATATAGAAAGAGGTGCTGTGTTCAGATGAAACCATTAAAGAAATTTTGGGGCATCAAGGACAACACCATGTCATGTACAAACCTAACTCCTCTCGTCATGCCAAGAATGCCATCTCTACAGTAAAGCATGATGGTGGAAGCATCATGCGGTGGGATGTATTTCATCAACAGGGACTGGAAAACTAGTTAGAGTTAAAAGAAAAATGGATGGAGCAAGATGCTGAGAACTTCTTAAGGGAAACCTATTGAGTCTGAGATTTGAGACTGAAACAGGGGGTTTTGTTTCAGCAGGACAATGACCCTAAGCACACTCATGAAGCAACTCTCCAGTGGGAGAACCAGCTAAACGTCCTGGAATGGCCAAGTCAAAGTCCAGACTTCAATCCAACTGAGAATCTCTGTTATGGTTTAGAAATTGCTGTACACAAGCAGCACTCTGAAGGAGTTGGAACAATTTTACCATGAAAAAAGAACAAAAGGTTCAGTGACTAGATGTGCCAAGTTTAGGGAGAGGTACCTGACGAGACATACTGCTGTAAGCACTGCAATATTTCTAAAGATTATCGGATCTTTAGAGAGGTTATGAGTGCTGAACACATATGCACACAAAACATTTTGTATAATTAATATATAATCAAATGAAAGATCCAATCAAAGTCCAGGTTTCAAGGCAACAAAATGGAAGGATTACCAAGGCGGGGTGAGCACTTTTGCAACAAAATGTACTTCTAAAATGGCTAAGTTCATCTCAATAACACAACAAATCTTTACTGTACCTCATAATAAATTAAAAACTACAACAAAACATATATTTCTTCCCACTAACAGCATTGGGAAACTATTATTTAGCACAACATCAGCCTAAAACAGTGTGTACTATTTAAATCGTTTAAGGGCAAAGCTTTTGATGAGCTTTTCTTGTCCTGAGATATGCAAATGAATGGAAATAAATTCAAGAACTCATCAAACAGTTTATGTAGATAGCTTCTGTCAATTGCTTTGAGGTTAGCGAATCGCCTTGAGGCTTACATTTAGCAAACACTTCAGTCGTGTTCGGCTGCAATCTAAAGTAAATCACACAAGTAAATACCGTAATTAAGTTGCCAGGAGGAGTTTTATTTGAATATTACCAAAAGGATAGAGAGCCAGGTTGGTTACTGAAGCTTTGAATTGCAAAATGGAAAATTCTGATATATTTAAAGGTATTTTTATTACTTTGATGGAAGCTATTTAAACAAAGTATTTTGCAAAATAAAGCCCTGTGCTAGAAACACAAATCTACCAAAAACAGAGAAGTAAACAACAAATAATTATAACATAGGGGCTATATTATCTCTAATAACATATCAGCAACATGCACTCAGACTGCATGGAGGAACAATAGCTCCAAATATGAAAGATCTATGCAAGATTTAGCTGATCTACGTGTTTAATCTGGATTTATCCATTCATTTGTGGGGTATCTAGAGGGAGGAAAGGTCTAAGGGAACAAAAGCACAATACATGTGTTGAATGTGCTGATTACCTCACTAAAAGGAAAAGAACTGTATAAGGTTAGCACTCCCATCTTTCATCAAGGAAAATGTGAAAAAAAAAGATAAGAGAAGATGAGAACAGAGTGACCAAGAAAGCTGTAATTACAGCTGAAACAGTGAGTAAAAATAGAACGCAATGCAGAGACACAAGTGGCTGAACTTCTAATCAAAAGCAGTTTTTAGTTGCTTTAGAGGGGGTAATTTTGAAGTAAAAAATATTACAATCATGATGCAGACGGTGGGTTTGTCTTGTACCTTGGCCAAAGTCATAGTCCGAGTCGGAGTCCGCGGCGTTCGCATTGTGTTTACTCCTTTACCTTTAGTGTGGGCAAGGTTACCTGTAAAATAAACAGAAGATTAGAGAATACATCAGTTCAGACACTGATGAAACAGGATGTGAGTTTATAACACAGGCAGAATCTGCCTACAGTCAAGGAAAGTTTGTTTTCTATAGCACCAGTTTGCCAAGAGTTTTTGTATGGGAGGTTTTTAGATAAATAATATAATTTAAATTCAAGTTGAACTAAACAGTCCTATAATGAATGTATTAATGCAGTTTATTAATGGATTAAATTAAATATCAAAGCTGTAGTCAGTGGCTTATTACTTCACGATGGTAACACCACATCTGTGTCTTTCACTTCCTGACAGCGCTCTTAATAAGACAGGCCAACAGAGCAGCAGGCTCGAAATTTGGCCTCACGTGAACCGTTTGTGCAACAACTACAAGTTGGATTGAAAAAGTTTCTAAACAGTATCTGGCAGAAGTGTCTGGTTGTTTCACATGTAAGTTTTTTATTTGTCTAAAGTGTTTTGTGTAGACGATATGCCAAGGTAAAAAGACGCTTCATTTCCAGTTTTAAAGAACTCAGACACAATGAAAGTACTGTGTCTGAGAGTATGGATGTGTGCGCTCTGGGGTGATTTGAGAGAAAGTCCTACAGCAGTGAGAAAAATGCCTATGTTATGATGTATAAACTGTATAAGAAGTGTGGAAAGTGGAAAGTATAGACAGCTCAAAAGTGTGACATTAAATCACAATTAAATTTAAAATATGGCAATTAAAAGTTGGAAATGATTTATTTCTGTATACACTTTGAACAGTGTAAAGAAAAACACAGATTGAATACGCCCGACTCAGATCAAGAATAAAAGAAATGAAGTATGTCGTACTTAACACTGGGAAAAAGCAACGCTTTTTGCTTCTTTTAAACTTGGTGGATGAAAACCTGAAGTTTTTGCGAGTTGATTTGCTCACAGTGTTGTGAAATGGCAAAGCTGTAAGACTCCTTTTACGAGGCAATTAGGAGATTATTGGCTTTGTGATTTCATTTTGACAGAGCAGGCAGCCTACCCTGTCAACAAAGACAAATCACTCTGCCAAAGCTGGCTTATTTATTACAACAAATATTTTGCAAACAACAGAGGAAAGCCTTGTTAGAACGGCTAATAATATTAGCCTATTGTGACTGTGTAAGACTGTACATGCTGGTTTTAAATTGTACACCATGCAGTTGTTTCCTTCAACTTAGTGTGTTATTTCTGCAGAGCTGCGGTTAGTTGGACCTGTTTTGGTGAGAGGGTGAGTGACGAGTTTGCGGATGAGCTCGTTCTCTGATGACCTCAGCAGCAGGATGATGTCTGCAGGCAGCGTCTCTCTGTTTTTGGCCAGAAAGCCTGCAGCGTTGTAAATCACCTTTGAGTTCACAAGAAAAAATAAACAGAAAAAAGAGGCTGTGAGGAGAACATTAGAGACAGCTTAAAATGTAAAAAAAAAAAAATAGAATAATCTAATTAAATTACCTTCCCAGCATAGTGGTGAATCCCAAAGCCAAGGTCCACCCTCTTTGGCCTCCAGAAAGTTTTTGTCTTGAGGTTATCTTCAAATTTTGCTAAAATGCCAGAACACATCAGTTAGTTATAATGATTTTGACACTTCCCTGCTCTTTTTGAGATTTTCCGATGATGGCCTCACCTACGAGTGTCTGATCAGTGGCCTGCGGGAACCGGCTCTCTTCATCCAGCAGTGACAGCAAGCCCATGGGTTTCTGCAGGAACAGGTCCAGAAGGGGCCGGTTGTCCTCGTACTCGATCATCCGAGCGTCAACCTCTTCATTCAGGTACTCATCCTGAGAGATATCGAATCATTTTATTAGACACTTGAACTCTGATAAGTTTGCAAAGGAATATTCTTGATGTAAACAAATCCTTTCAGGTTTTTCAGAGGATCTTAATACTGTCTGGTTTCATTTTGAAACGTTTTCCTCTTGTGCATCTCAGTGTACTCTTCTTTTGCCTTTTTTTCCCACTTTTCTGCCTTATTTTACTCTAATATTTTACCTCCTGGTTTTCTTTTGCATGTCAGATCATTAAAAATTCATTACAGTCAAGATTTTGCCTTTCTTACCTTTTTTTAAAGGTTTAATAGCAGTCAAAATACGCAATTTTTCAACATTTTTGATTAGAATTTTCATTATTCTTACCCACATTAAATGACTGTTTTGGGGTTATTGTATCTAAAAGTCATCAGGGTTTTTGTAAAAATTGCTTTAAAAACGTCCCTCATTTTTGTTTACAACTAAATCCGTCGATCAGTTACTGAAATTTTCCCGTTCAAGTTCAGAATACCTCGGCACAGCTCATTTGCGTTAAATCTCAGCTCCAACTTTAGCTTTAACGCTCTTCACCACTCAATTTCCTCCCCCAAAATGACTCCACTTCTGTCGACTCTCTTCCTCACAGCTTTTAGTCGCCGTTTCTTTTCAGAAGAAAAAGGAGAACTTTTCACTTTCCACCCGGCGTCTCTGATTCCACTGTTCTCCCTCTGACTCTGTTTACATTCGGGGATTATTTTACCAACTCGATATCCATCCAAAGTGTACTCATTAATGTTCTAATGTAAACAAACAACTGGCAATTGTTGGCAACAAAACACAACTGATTTCATTTATTACAAATTAAGCGGTAGACTTTTGGTAGTGAAGTATGTGTACTTAGTGGTTATTTTTATCATAGATGATACACATATACCAAAAATTCAAATCATGAACATTGAAAAATTGCATATTTTGACAGCTAATATGGCTTTAAGCAACATATGTTTATTAAATTGTTTAATTGATGTTTAATCAGGCATTTTGTGGTTCTTTTTTTCCGTTTCTTGTTTGAATAAGTCAGTGTTTGCTCCCATGTACAGAACCCCTAAGATGGAATAAAAGATTTGGATTTTTCTTGTTTTATTTTCATATTTTATGCCTCAGATTTACTAATCACAAAAAAGCTGTTGAGTCATACGTCCCAGTATCCCATTCATATGACAAAATTGACGCATTTTCGAATTTTCCAAATGACCCATTCTCATTCCTCTTGTTGGTAGTGAAAAATATGCTTCCGCTCATAAAGCAAAACTGAATAACTAACAGAAAGTTTACCAGCATAACGCTAAATTATCTGAGCAAACGCTACTGTGGGGTGGAAAAATGATAAATGGTATTAATCATCCGTCTACAGTAGGTTATTTTTGTAGGCTATAATTTGACAAATTATGATGATTCTTCTGACTTTATTTTGACTTCAAGACCTCTCTTTTAGTGCAATAAAAGTTTAAATTAAGTATTTTAAGTAGCACATTACCAAGTATTCAGAAAGTCCAGCAAATAAATGAAAAGAAGTTGAGAATCTGTGATATGTCCTAAAATGTCCTATCTAAATAAAATCTAATGGTGCAGATGGTAAAGTGAGCTTAGATTCAGCTACCCTGATCACATCAGGCTGACTCAGAGCTGCTATGACTCAGCAAAAAATTAGATGGAACTTCAGTAAAGGACAAATATGGAAACAAACAACATCAAGTCAGTTGGCTAGTTTAGCATGAAGTAATGCTGTTAAATAAACGGAGCTTGTCAAAAAGTGAGCAGTGATGCTGATCAATTTTGATGTGAAACTGCATCTATAAACCGTAAAGGAAACAAATGAGTTAAGGAGCAAATGCATGTAAATTCCTGATAAAACCTTGAAGCGAGATTTTGGATGTTTTGAAGTGGAGAAAGCTTATCAAAAGCAAGTTCCCACCTTATTCATGTCAAAGCACCTGACATTTCCCATATGCTCTGCGTGTATGTGCTGCTAGTATAGGACAATGTATTTCTGGGCCTCGTTCCAACAATTCCCAAGAGTGAATTTAAGTCCAACATTATGTGTCTCCAAGTCCTAATTGACCCTCATTTGGGATGATTTATAGCCCCTCTTCATGGGTGAGTCCAAATCGTTTAACATTAGCAAACCACTCTCTGAACCCCCCAAGGCAAAACTCTCCCACGAGACTCCACAGCGGGAGAATTGTGAACCTCATTCTGCCATAAATAAAGACAGCAGCATATTTTACCCTCGCCATCTCTCTTATAATGACAAACGGCGTGTTATCACAATTTAGATGGAAATGAAGAGGTACCAAGGTGAAAACTGCACACGCGGTGCTTTTCAGGGGGGAATAAAGTACTCAGAAGGCAATCTTTGATTTCAGTGATAAGAGAGCTGCTGGGCTCTACCTGTTCCCAAGCAAATATGTGCTGGTTGAAGTAAAACTGCATCTGCTCATTGGCGATGTTGATGCAAAGCTGCTCGAAGGAGTTCTTCTTGAAGTTCTCAAAGCCAAAAATGTCCAGGATGCCGATGTTCAGGCCCTTGTCGTCCTCTCTGGAAAACAAAAAAAAGGAAGTCTTTTTTTGTTTTTTCAATGCAAACTGAGCCTTTTTAGCAGCGCTGCTCCACATGGGAGAAATTCTTAAATTTTACTGAAGTGACAGAGTCACTGTGAGATTATGATAAATTTTTATTAGATTTTTTTTCATTAGTAAGTACTATGTTTTTCAACTACAGTTTATATTAAAATATCTTGTCAAGTGTTTTTAAGATACTTTGTTATTTTATTTTATTTTTGAAACAGAATCCAGCTAGTTTGTGGTTTACAGTTTACAGCTGGCATTTTGTGATTTCTGTTTGCTTTGTAATTTATTTGCTCAGTACTCTGAGTAGGTGACTGTTTTACTTCGAAAAATGAAAAGATTATTTCTATTTCAGAAAATCTGCTTTAGTGGCTTTTTTGCATTTGATGTAATTACGTACTTTTTATTCTTGTCCCTATGTCTTTTTAACGTTTAGTCCTTTTAATTTTATTGTTTTTGACATCAAATACTCTATAGATACAATAAGAAGGGCCTGGTGGACCCTAGCAGACAAGTCCAGGTGATGAAATTTACATCACACAGACCTTGTGGTTGAGTGGACTAAAAGGTATGAATTCCATCTTAAACGTCCTCTGCATGACTTATCCTGCACTTTATATAACAACGTTGCTGCTAACTAACTGAATATTTAAAGTGTACCCTTCAGATCTGTGGCAAGAACTATGTTACACTGTTGCTTCACTACAAACATCACTTATTATCTCCGTAATGTCACCATAATAACAAATGAGCAGGATCTTTGGCCTTATTTACGACAGCCAAGGACAAACCATCTCACCCTAGTTGACTGTCAGGCCGCAGCAGCGTGTTGATCCGGTTCACGATCCAACTGAAGAGGCGAGCGTAGAGAGCCTTGCCCATGGCGTCCCTCACCTCCACCGCTTTTTCCACCGTGTTGGGCCTGACGATTGTTTCTCCCCGGGCCACAACACAGTGAGACGTCAGGGCTTCCTGGAGCTCGTCTGAGCGGATACGTAACAGAGACGCCACTGACGGGAAGAACACACAAAGGACCAGAGTTAATATGATTCATTCCATAATGAAATAGTAAGAAATCATACATGTAACGTGTGCAAATGTGCAGCTAGACAACATCACATCGAATTACCAACCAAAACATGTGATTACATTTAGAAAGGATTATGTAAACCATGTTGTGTGCAGTCTAATTATCTCAAAATGTATGTTTGCTAATGATTTTCTGTGTCTCTGTGTATAATTTACTTTACAATTATGTGCTATTTTTATCTCTGCTCCAAATGGAGCTAGCTGCAGTGCTGATGCTAAACACAATTTGCAGCCTTGCTGGACTTCATGCCATCATGCACCTCCGTCTCTTGTCTCACCGTTCTCCAGGACAGAAATGTTGGTGATGTTGCTCTTGTCTGTTTGGTGCTCTGAGGCAACTGCAGAAAACTCAATGTCACCAGAGTTGAGGATGGCAGCCAGAATACTGTAAACACTGCCCAGCTCCTGTAAAAAAGACAGATGAAGTTTTCAAAAATAGCATTAAGTATGTTCTCCGATGTTTAGGAATGACCAGTCTGGATAAGAATTCTGAAATATTTCCCAAAATCTGTGTACATTAAATTAATATTGCAACACAAATAATAAATTTGCACCCTCTAAATGAATCCTCTGTTGCAATGTGATGGTTGACACCCTTTAAAATAAAAGTCAACTTGCCTTTAGGTTGCCTGTTACCACTTCAAAATCTTTTTTTTTTAAATCTGTGTCATAGGGAATGTATCACGCTCTCAGATTTGAGACAAAATCTACTGCAGGATAAGGTGTGTCTTCCCCAGCTCTGCCGCGTGATTACAGAATAAGTGATATTGACGTGCAGATCCCAAGAGAAGTCAGTTCTTTGAGGCTCATTAGCCCTTACAATGTCAACAGCTTGCTGCCTACACATCTCTGCAGCTTTATGCCACAAGCTACAAAGATAGCCCCAGAAACTGCATTTGATGATTATGTTATGTGCCACAGAATATTCTCTGATTATTTTAAGCTACACTGATTTCTATACATCATGTACAATACAATGAGTGGGTGGGAGTTTGCATGAATGCTGTTCAATCCTGTGGGCAGGCATCCTTCAGCTTTTTGCTCTGTATTCAGTGCAGTAGTTTTTACCTCCAGGGTGAATCCAATAACTTTGAAACACTGCTCCACTGCATCAAACTGCTCTTTGTAGGAGGCGTTGCTCACAATGTCAGGGCCTAATTTAATGGACTCATTATACAAATACCTGCAGAAGAAAAAGGAAACACAAAGTTCAGGATTTGGCTCTCAAGACGTAGAGAGTGGGCTGTGGATATAGTAAAATGCAGGGCTTAACAGAAATACAAGCCTTAATCACACTGGATTAAGGCTTTGCTACAATCAGCCAGAACCTAGATGGTTTTTTTGCAGGGACTTGGTGAGGTCTTCAGGTGAGTATTAAGAACTCAGTGGGATCTCCATTGCACAATAGGTTGTGGAAAGTGTTGGGCAAACCCAACACTTCTGTATCAAGGTTAAGGAACTTTATCGTAATGGTGACAGGCACATCAACACATCCAAAATGGGTGTTTTACGCTCACCAGCGTGGTTTGATCAATAAGAATTTAAAGCAAGACTGCCCATGCTGTCCTCATGCCGAGAACCAATCTCATCATGCCAACACTATGCTGGCAGCTCTCCATATAGGGTATTGCATTGCTCTTGATTCTGCTGCATTCACTGCATGCCACCGTTGCTTTCTCTTCAAACAATAGACGGTCTCGTGACGCTCTCACTACGTGGCTGCAATGACCAATCTGCATTCTCCACGAACCAATGATTACTGCACAACACTCAGCCATCCTTTGTTTGACTTTTGGAGCTAAAGCAAGACGCTTTGTTTGCATCATAGTCAGACCTGATGGATGAGGAGGGAAGAAGGGTGGAAGTAGTCAAGGTCCTCTTTCACAGCATGTCACAGTAAGCCATGTAGGTTGTGGAGAATGTAGTAGGGTCATCATTCAGTGTGAAGTGCCTAAGGTTTTGTGTTTGCACCTTGTTAAGGTACAAATACAAAACATACAAATACAAAAGATAGACCACAAAAGGGTGGTGAAGGTACTACCACAAAAGTAGGTAGTACCTTCTACCTACTTTGGTGTTTTGCTGTCAGAGAGCTTGTAGTGGGCAAGTTTCTTCCTGTCAGCCAGACCAGCATAAATGTAGTAGAAGATGTGGAAGTTCTTCTCTCCTCTGTGGAAACACACAGATATAGTTCAGAAATTCAAAACCTTACAAATCAGACATGTGGTGTACTGTAGCTCTTTGTTTAGCAGAAGTCACTTTAGAGCTTGTCTCCTTAAGAGGTTCAACAACAAAACAAACAGTAAGATTATTGTTGTTTTGTTTTTTTTCACCTTTTATAGGGCAGAATAAAAATGTAATTCTTTGTGGTATATTTAAAAAAAGACAAGTGTAATAGGGTTTATTTAAAGTTGACCAACAAAGATGTTTTCTACCTTGACATTGATTCTCTGCAGGGCTTTAAATTAGAGGTAAACACAGGGTTTTGTATGTAAAATACTTTTTTTGTTTTTGCAAAACCAATCAGACCACTGAGGTATGCATTCAGTTAAATTTTAAAGCTTTGTATCATTTTCTGATATTTATGATTAAAACAATCTTGTTCTTATCTTGTTTAACTAAATGAATATAAGAAACTTGATTTATAGTTTCATCAGATGACACTGAGATGTCTTAACAAGCTTTTTAGATATTGGGTTTACAGAAATAATTCACACGGACAAACAATCCAAAGTGCCTACTTCACAGAAGTCATGAAGTATTCAACATGTAACCCAACACAAGATGTGGATTCGCCTTGTTTACTATCCCTCTAATAAGCCGAGTCCAATAACAAGCCAGAGAGAAGTGGATGCAGACAATGTTTCCTGCCAATTCAAACCCTGTCTGACCTGTGGGTCTTTCTCCTAATGAAATACTTGAGTCTGTCTTTGAAGTTCCACTTGCTAGAAAACAATCTTTGATCAAACAAGAAATAGGCCTTTCCCTGCACTTGACCCGGTCTGATCCCCAGACACCTGATAAGAGGAAAAGACGGAGTGACTGAAGTGCAGACTGAAGCCAAATGTCACCAGTTTCAAATGGTAAAGGTGAAAGAAAGAGACAGTCCATTACACGCCGATCTCAGCCAGTGGGAGGAAGTGTAACCTCTGTGTCCTTGTTCGCTCACAGAGCAGAGATGCTTTAAATTTCTATGAATGTCAGAGCAGATGACGGTTATACAGGTGAAAACCAAAAACAAAGGAAGTGATATTTACATTGCCTGGTGGATGACTCGAGATTTCTCCAGCAGATATTCAGATATCTGTGCTCCGACCACCGTTCCTCCATGGGTGAACTTCATCTCCAGGTATTTGCCAAAGCGGCTGGAATTGTCGTTGATGGCGGTGCCGGCGTTTCCGAATGCCTCCACCAGGCTGTTGACCAGCAGGATTTTCTCCTGGAGTGTTCGGTTGTTGGCCTGATTGAAAACACGATTCTGAATCAGTGCAGCGGAAATCATGACACAGTCATTTCTGCACACTCCCGCCGTCTGTTGGCACTAAATTAAAGCGGATAGAGGTAAAATTTTCCTTTCAGGTTAAGTTGCAAATCCTGAGTGGCACCAGCTGGAGCATCGACAGACTCATCGCAGGATAATCAAACTGAGCATTTTTTAGATTCTGAATCCACTAAATATTTTAATTCTGCAGAAGCCATTTTGTAACTCTGTTATGCTGAAATGTTTTCATATAAATGCAAATGGTAAATTTATTTATATTACTGATTATAAAAAGATGGAACAGTGGTGTAGAATTTATATAAACAGCATAGACAAAAAAAAAAAAACCAAAAAACAATACACCATAGGAAACAAATGAATAATAGGAGGTAAGAAAACAATAAAAGTAGAAAATGATTTAAAACACTCCTAAATTTCTTGTTAATCCAATAATTGTTTTTAATTTCTTATAGGATAATTACTTATGTTTTGATATTAATGCTGCTTAAATTACATGAAACTGGTCTTTAATCAATAGAAGACCCTTTGGAGGATACTGGGAATAATGAGGAGGGAAGGAAATGACACACTGATGTTGTGTCGACTGACTCACCTTCCCGAGTACTGTCAGCTGCTGCACCAGCAGATGAGCACTCTCTGTTTTCCCTGCTCCACTTTCTCCGCTGATCACAACACACTGCACACAGGAAGTCACACGGACAGAAATAAATCTAAAAAGGTCAAGACTCTAAAAAGTCATAAGCATAAATAAAGAACAGATGGGAGATGTTATAATAGGAGTAACTAACTAAATATACAGTAACTCATATTTATAATTCAACTAATAACATTTTTATAGTCTTTTATGGGGTAATGCCAAAATGTACGGTGGCCTAGAAAGCTCATCATTTTGTAACTTAAAATTTGCTTTGAGAGCAGAGCCTTTAGAACAAAAGGAAAATCCAAACAAATACTAATACAAGCAAAAACACACAATAAACTAAAACGTCATAAACATAAATGTGATTAGCTCGTTGCCATGGTGGCTTAAGAAACTGATGGAGTTGATGACAAACTGAAGGATCTGGATAATCATCTGTAAAGGCTGAAAATTGCAAATGAAACTGAAGTGCCATGATTATTAATATTGTGGTTAGTCAATGCCACAGTTTCCCAGAGAAACCTGCTTGGAGTCAGAATGACAATATCTATGTGCAATGTTTTGTTACCTGTGTTTAGACTGCCTTAAAGTGAGCTATGAAATATCATATCATCGCTGCTACTCAGAAAAAAAAAGATCCAGATTACAAATCGGTTTAAACCATGTAAAACTGGATCTTGATTGTTCAAATAAATCTCCAAGATGTTAGTCTTCGAGTCCCTTATTTAAATAGGACATAAAACACATCAAACATGAATGTTTTAAGGGGCAGATTTACAACCACTCTGTGCCTGTTTCAGTGTAACACAATGACTTTCAGTATTCACTAAGAACTCAAAGTGGTAAACTGAAAATTCAGAAATCTTTACACTTATTGGCCTAAATTCACCAAGGGATTGCACATCCTTTGCGGACACAAATTAGGATTTTGCGCATCCTTCTAAATCTTAAAGCCCTTGAAAAGGGAGAAGTGCGCCACAAACTGCACTGCATCATGTCTGTATTTTCACTATGCCTGTACTGACAATGTGAAATGGCAATAAAACAAGTTACTGGTAATTGTTTTGTCCCTTGAGACAATAAAACAGTGTGAACATGTGATCCATCTGTTACCTGATCTGTGTTGTATGAAACCATAGACTGGTAAGCAATATCAGCCACTGCAAAGATGTGTGGTGGGTTTGCTGTACGCTTAGCTCCGATGTACATCTTAGTGTACTATAAAGAGATGAGATTAACAAAAGACAAAAGCATAAATTGCATAAAAAAGGTAAAATAACGCTTGTGGCAGGTTCATTTTTATTGTAGTTCTTTATACTTTATATTTCAGTTGTGAGGATAATTATAAAAAAAACATATTAAAGGAATAAAAAAGATATACAAGAGGCTTATGTATTCTGTTAAATTATATATGGAGGTCTACAGTATTTCCACTGACCTCAGGTGTGTAAATCTCCATTTGATGGAAAGGATTGACTGCGATCAGGATGTCTCCAACATATGTGTAAATTTGACCTGTACCGTATCGACTCTGAAGCTGGTCTGTGACCGTGTTCTGACAATAAAAACAAAAAAACAAACAAATTTCTCTCTAGATGACCGTCAGAACAGCAAGAAAACTGCATTAAAACATTATGAAAAAAATCATTCATTTAACCCCCACTGCTTCATTTTATGTCCTGTCTCCAGTCAAAGCCTGTGACTTCTGCTGTGTCAATATATTATTTTCAAAGAGTGGGGATCAATTCTGCTGTCTGCTCACTGCCAGCTTCATCAACAACAGTTTGACAAATGGAGAGAAATATTCGCTGGCAGCTGAGGCTGAATGTATCATTCAATACATCAATGCAGCGCTCAGATTTGATAAATTGTTTCAGGGAAAATAAAAAGTAACAATATTAACAATGATCACATTGATCCATCCAAAAGGAATAGATTTGCCAAACAGAAGGTTTTGGAATTGTTAACCTATTTTTATTAAGAAACCAATGAGTTAGTTTAACACCTAAGCTATGTAAGTAGCAAAAGTGTTTTGACTTTTTATTCATGTTTGGTGAAACAGAACAACTTTTGTGACCAGAGTGGCTAAAACTTTAGAATAGAAGTGTTTTCTGGTTGATAAAAGCCAAAGTCAAGTCAAATTTATTTATATAGCACTTTTCAGCAACAAGGCGGTTCAAAAAAACACATTTTTCGATGTGATATGATATATATAAGGGTTATAGCTCATTTAAATAAACATAACATGACGTCAAACAGTCATATCAAGAGGTCCAACAATAAAATCTTCCAATACTTTTGAGTTAAAATATAAAAACAAATTAAAGGATCTGA
>JAOXNZ010000098.1:10410893-10421446 GCA_028566095.1 Kryptolebias brasiliensis | reverse complement strand
GGATCATGCCGTAGTTGAGAAAATATTTATTTATTGTAATAATCAGAACTAAATTCAAACATTGTAATTTTATCTGAAACTCATCGTCACTCAAACATACCTCTGTTTTCTCTCTGATAGTGACAACAGATCATTTTAATTGCTTGAAATAATAAATTTGAAAATATAAAATGTATAACAAATGCCAGTGCCATTCTAATTATATTCTGTTTATATTTTAGTACGCAAGGCTTCAAGCTTTACCGGTAAAACCTTGTTAATTGAGTCTGTGAATTACAATTTTCTGCATTTGATTTCCTCATATCACATCTGATTAGCTGATGGTTAATTTCCCATCATGATTAAAACTGATTTCTGTGAAAACACCATTTATCTGAGGAATAATGAGTACCTTTGGTTGGATTTAAAGCTATTCTCCTTTTGTTATTGATGCTACAATTCCAGGTATCTCAAACAACAGAATAAAATCGTAAGACTTTATATAAACATATAGTTTAGAAATGAACATTATTTGCTTCCTTGCACGGCAAGTTGTCAACAAAGATGCATGATCTGCTTGTGCCCAGAGTAGGTGTTGGAGGTAGCTACTACCATGCCAAATTTTAGCTCAGTATTTGTAAAATGTTATAAGTTATATGACTAAGTTATAGGCATTTTTGTGTTAGTAAGGTTGGTTGAAAATCTGTCCTGTAGTTCATGAGGTATTTTGCTAACAGACCGTAATTGTTGCTCATCATAGCAATGTACAAAATTTATGCCAGATAAGTTAAACAATAATATAATAATATTGACAAATTTGACAACAAAAGGCAGCATGTACTTTCAATATCAGCACATATAGGTGATGGTAAAAAAACTGTGCAATCACAACTAAAAGAACTGGTGACTGAAATAAAAAGCTCCTACTGTGGCCATAGAGGCCATAAATATACTCATTACCTGTCATTACTCTCTGTACTTCTGTCTGTCTTTCCATGATGGCTTGAATGACACAAACAGGATTAACACTGTATGATTGTACAGGTAAAACACATCCTCCGGACCACAGTACAGTCTACGACTTCAATGGCGGTCATACAGGATTGAGGTGTTGTTTACGGGAGCCTAACAGGGCTTATAAAACATCCAGGAAAGAGGGTGATTTGGATTATACTGCCTGCAAAGACTGAGCTGCAGAGCAGCATAAAAAAACTAACTACACAAGGAGAGGTTAGATCTTTTTTCATGGAGCTAATCTATCACACACTTTAAGGTGGAGGTGTGTGGAGTTTAACACGATACCTTGTTTTTTCAATCACTCCCATTTGCTGGTTGAGATCAATGAGCTCAATCAATTGTTTCTGCAGGATTTTCTCTCTGCCAACGGTCTGTTTGATGAACACATGCTGGAGCAGGTCTAATACATTCGGTCTCAGCTCAAAGTCCTTAATCAGACATCTGCAAGGTGGTGGATCGGGGGAGGGGGGGCATGGTAGAAGCAGGGGTACAATGAATTTATCATATTTACATTCAAACCACCAACGCCAATGTTTATTTTTCACAGGCAAAGTGACACTTGCAGACACACTCACTTAGAGATAAAGTCATTAAAGTCATCTGACCAAAGCTCCGGCTGGTGGAGAGTAGGTGGAGGGTTTCTGTTAAAGGAAGAAATGGAAAAGATTAATAGAAAGATAAGATGGGATTTACGCGGGCGGAGAACAAAGGCACACAGAGCAATGATGGAGTGAAATTTCACTGCTGGAACAATTTGTCACTGAGGACATCCAGGGGCGTTTTTGAGGTGGAAAAAGGCAATAACAAACGGCTGGGTGGGATTGTCACTGGATTTTTTATGCGAAAACATTGAGTTTTTGTTCGACAGATTTCTATAAAAGTTTTAAAAAAAAAGCTCTCTTAAACAGACACATCGAGTGTTTAGCTTAAAAAGGCCGTCAAATGACTCACTATTATTCCTCGCTCTGCTTTAAGTACCTTTTTACAAGATGGTTTCTGGCACACGGGGGAGAAGTCACTGCTGCCTGCTAATGCATCCGGCCTTTCACACAACAGCTCTGACAGCAATAAATTACTCTAATGAGAGGACATACATCTCCTGTTTATCACACAACACAGCAAATATAGACAGCAAATGCATCAGGCGTTTATTTGGAGCCTGTTCAGCTGATGTTGTGACTATTAAAGTGCTTTTTTTTCCATCTGCAAGACAAGCAGGGCTGTGACGAGATGACTGTGAGAGAAAGAGTCGTGCTACTTAATTATACAGCTAGTTTGTGTTTTTAACGCCTTAAAGAGGCTACAAGTACGGCAGGTGCGTTTAAATTAGAATATGTTGTACACAAGTGTTTACGGATGAGAAATGGTCATTTTAATCTTGCCAAATTTAACTGTGCAGCATATGGAAAGTGAATGTTTTGTTGCTTAAAAGAATAAAACACAAGCATAATTAGCACATTTAATCTTTTGCCTGCAGGCTCAAGAATCTTCCATTAAGAATTTGACTTGGATATAAACATACAGCAGCTACATGTCATATCATTTTGTTAGTTTTAACTGAATCAATCCTTAATGATGGCACCATATCTAAGCAAACTGTAGCAGGCTTACTAAAGGCTACTTTTAGCTAACTCGTGACGACCAAAATAGCTTTTTAAACTATCTTTTGTCTTTTTTGTAAAGCAACAGACATCTCATTTGTTGTAATGTAGCTGGAATCGAGGCCTCTACCATCGTACTGTCTCTCTTTGGTGTTTATATCTAAATGAAACCAGACAGGGAGGGGTGGCATTAATGCCCTCAGCATTTCTTTTTCTCAGACTGCCAGCAGAATGAGCCCTCTTGTTGTGAGAGACGAGGGAAGTAAGGAGTGCGAACAGAGAGCCTGGAGCTCTGGCTGCAGCAGTCACACAGATTCAGAGAGATCTGTGTGATGGCTCCGGTGGAGCACGACCCCCACGGCAAACACTCAGGACAGCTTTGACACAGCAGCAGTGTGTGTGCATGTGTGTGTGTGTGGGGGGGGTGTAGGTGTGTGTGTGTGTGCACATCAGGATTGCTGTGCTGTTAGGACGACAGAGACTGTGAGTGGGACTGGAATCAGGAGACAATAAACAATTAGTTATCACCTTCAGTCCACAATAATAACAATAATAGTAAAAAAAAACAGGTGAGAAAAGGGGTGGCTGTACACTCAGCCTGCACCCTACCCCCTACCAGGAGGATGTGATCTGTGCCTGGGAGGCTTCTGGAGATGGATTAGCTCCTGCAAGCAGGAAAAACAAGCTATTTAAAATGAGAACACTATGTCGTCCAGTGACATTGTACAGAAATACGGAGATGGACTTTCCTGGATTATAGGGCAAACACTACACATCACTGTCTTTATAGTCCACTCTGTCAGTCACCTAATAAAAACACACTCATGTGTGATGGGCTGTATCAGAGCACTGAAAGTGAAAAGGAAGATCTTGCTTGTTTGCTTCAGTATGTGATGGACCCAACATTAAAATGGGTGTCTACTGTGAAACAAATGTCAACAAGAACTTAATTGATTTAACACCGGATGTCAATAGAGTCTGTGGTTTAACAACTCTATATTAATTATTGAATTGATTACAAGTAATAGTCAGTGAACCTGCACCAATTTAGCTGCAAAATTGTCAGTGTTAATGGATTTTATTTTGTTGTATTTTGTTTTTAGATGTTTGGTTAGCTTGTTGAACTTCTTTCCATAACTTTGTATTTAGTGGTTCTGATTCTGTTCAGATCATCTTGGTTTAGTCCTTTTTTTTCATGTTCTGTCATCTTGTATTTCTTTAGTCTGTTCCCAGGCAGTTTCTGACAGTTCGTCCTGCTGCTGGATTGTAAGAACAACCAAAATCCCCTTTTACCCAAGGACACTCCTGCCACATTGCTGCCCCTTTATGACCTTGTCCTGCTCACGGTCATTTCTTGGTTCTCCCTTAAAGCTCTTGAGACTGTGCTAAGAGGCAGATTAAACCTACTTGCAAAATATCATATATGTGTACCCTCTTGGAGGAGCAAGACTGTCCAACTTTGCAACAAGTATGGGCTGCAGGTACTGCCTCATGGTACTCAAAGTGACATATCCACTATCTGTTTATTTTCTGTACCTGCTTTTACACCTGCAGGGTTGCCAGGATTACTTAGACCTATCAGCTGTCATCAGACCCAGTTCTAACTAAATCCCACAGCTGACCTACAATGCCAAAGGCTAAATGCGAACCCAGTACAACATCTGGGTTCTGAACAAGAGCCGAACAAGAAGAATAACCTGCAACCTGCAAAACAATTATCTTTACAGGGATTATTTTAGCTGTTGACTCTTCTGTCAGAAGTTCATTTTTACCAAAACCGATTAAACCAATTCACAGTTGCTCAGCTTCCTAACTGAACAGATCAATATCTCAGTCATTTAACTGACTGGTGTTATACTGTATTGATTAAGTGTATATATATATTTTTTTTTAACACTCTTTGAATCAATATTAAAACAGGCTAAACGCTGATGTGTATGAGTTAGCCAAGAAAGTCATTTTATTTCTTTGTCTTCTGCTAGAATAAAAACATAGAGCAATCTGGACAATAGCAGACTCAGTTTGCACATTGCTGTTGCTGTATGAGGCTATAGGAGAGATAAAGAGGAAACGCACACAGGAGAAAGAATAGACTTGAAAATCCTTTGTATTTTTCTGAAAAACCTATCTTGAATCTTTCACATAGAGATCAGTTCACTGAAAAGTAAAAAGATAGGAAAAACCTTCACAAAGTCCTTTTAAAGAGTCTGAAAATGAGGGTATTTTGTATTTAGGAATCACCTTCCAGAGCACACACAATATTTATATTTTTCTTGTTTATGCCCCTTTTTCAAGCCTATAAAGTTCATTTAAATTGACTATAAGCTTGAGGGTGATTGGTTACCAGTGCCATTTTTCGAGAGGACAATCAACACCAAAAACAGCTGATAATTATGAGTAATTCTTGCAAAGTGGGGTGATAGAATTTTACCTGGGTATCTTAAAAAGGGCTCTCATTGGATGGAGCTCAGAAAGAGGTGGGTCTCCATCTCCCAGCTCGATGGCAGTGATGCCCAGGGACCAGACATCACAGCGGGCGTCGTAGGTTGAGTCCAGCTGCTGCTCACATGCAATGACCTGCAAAGAGGAGTTCACTAAATGGAAACAGAAGCTCTACAATCGAATAACACACAGCTCTGAACATTCAGAGCATAAACAGACTACTTTCTCATCGACTGAGTTCTTTAAATTTTATTAAACCTCAAAAAAATAAATGAACAATATCATTAGAACAGAAATTGACCCCAGCAGCTCAGCCAAAACCAAATACTTAATATCATAGCGTGTGAGCAATACACCCCACATGCTCAGAGTCAGTCTATCATAGTTATCCTGAGGGCAACATGGTACCCAATCTAAAATATGAATCATCTGAGTGGGAGCCATGTGTTCACACAACCAAACGTACGCTAACACACATATACACACACACCAGCTTGCCATTATTGTAAAATGTCGGACATCAATACAGTTTGTGTTCACTGTTCTCAAGGGGCAATTATTTGAACACACAGGAAAGATGAGCAGAGAAATCACCAACAAGATGCACAAGAATGGATGCATTTCAGCAGAAACATGTACTCTCGTGTTTCGTCCTAAGAGCTGTAAAAACAACAACAAAGTCAGCACCGAATCCAGTCTCAGGGAAACTGATTTGCAAAAGAACAAACTTATTAAAAAAAAATATATATATATATCTAAAGGTTTACCCTCAATGGAAAGACATGCATACTTAAAACAGCCTGACTGCAACTTAATGCACACAATTCATCCATAAAGCAAATAAAAATTATGCAACTCACCTGAAAACTAAAGATTTCTCAACCAAATCTTCTTCTGAACTAAGTCACAGTGTCTGTGTCAGTAAAGTACTGTTTAATATCCACAATATCCAGGAAGGAAAACTATAAACCCCAAAACAAACAAATCAGAAGTTTTCTTTTCCTGCGTTGATCGCTGTTTATAAATTGCTCTCCTGATACTGACAGACCTTTCAGCTAAAGCTTGAAGCAACTCTCTTTCCCAGACCTTCGTTACTTAACTATGCAAATTAGATTAATGCCAAATTTGCAAAGCATGCAAACCAGATGTAAAAAAAAAATATTTGGTTTGATTTGTGATTTTCAGAAGACTGTGACGGCGTGTCCAGGGTATACTGTGACTATTGCACAATAACTGTAGAAAAAGATACAAGTTCCCTGTGATCCTGCACAGAAAAGTGGGTAAAGAAAATGGATGGATGAAATTTCAGAGGAGAGTGTCCAAATGGAGGGAAGGTTTGAGTGTAGCTGCTGTAGATGAAAATATATTTTTCTCAACAAAAGCTTTAAATGGACAAACGGTTCATATATTTTGATGTGGGGTTAGGTGGAATAATTAGCACTAGTCAGTATCTTACCTGGAGTAGACAGCAGTCAGAGTGATCTCAGTTTGAAGAGTCATGGGGAAATTCTCATTAAAGAGTCAAGCTAACAGCTAGTCAGACTGGGAGCCAGTTCTAGAAGGGATTTCAGCCGTATAAGTCCACATCAACACCCCTGTTTGTTAAAAGTAATGTGTTTTTCTTTCTGTTTGAAAAGAATCTGTCCAGATGACAGCAGAAATTCTCACAAAAATGCTTAAATACCAATCTGAGAATTTGCCAAATGTCCAGGTTATTGTGAACAGAACCTAAAACAAGTCAAACCTCAAAACTAAACTTGAATTTATGTTTAAGTTAAAAGGTAAAAACAAAATGCATTTCTTATATATCAAAATGCTTTTAAACAGAAAATATGAACCTTAAGAAGATTAAAATGCTTCCTTTTTGTACATCTAAAGCAAATAGTACTAACATAATCATTATTGAGAAAACAAAATGGGATGACTCAAAGCATGAAATGTCCTCAAAGGACAAGCTATATCAACTTTTTATTAAACAGGACAAATTTTCATGACAATGTAATCCCATAAAATGGTCATTTTGTAATGCATCCATTTCAATTTAAAGGGTATATAGTGTATAGTGTAGGTGCACTGAGCTGTGATCAGACAGGAGATGAATGATGGAGGCTGCCCGTCCCATTCCTCCCTGCACATCGTGTTTGACGGTGTTACCTCTTTGATGATTATGGACTGAACTGCCCACTGGGATCTGCTCCTGGCTAATGTAGTGGAAAAAGAGGGGGTTGAGAGCTCATTTACGAGCCGTTATTTTGGTGTACCTCAGGAGCCATCCAGAAGGGAGTTCCCACAGAGGTGTTCCTCCTCAGACGGGTATTTGTCAGCTGGGCCGAAACACCTGCAGGGAGGAGAATACACACTTCAGTCTTTTGGAGCCTCACTCTCAAGGCTCAGTGGAGATAATTCACTGCATCTCAACAACATCGCTGATGTTTTTATTTTTATACAAGGATCAGAGTTGCAGGTAAGGGTGATGATCTGTAAAAAAAGTGAAACAGTGAACAGGAAAAACAGCAGGATGCTGCTACAAGCCCAAATGGATTTCAGAACTTCCTTGTAGTCCACTGAAAGACTTGTCATTGTACTGACAAGAGAAAACTATATACTGTACATGCAGACAGAAACATCAATCTGCTGGTTTTTCCCTCTCAAAATGATAGATTACTTTGAATTACAAATTATTTTGTGGCTGCAAGTAACTTTGTTGGACATTTCAAGAACAACATTTGAATATAATTCAAATGTAAACAGGCTTTAGTAGCTGGAGACACTTCACCATCTTTCAGAGATTTTATAGAGGCTATAAACCAGGGTTGTATTGGAGTGAAATAAATTCTGCAGAAACGCGACTGCAGAGAGATAAAGCTGACATGTGTATACCGAAAAGCCTGACATATAGAACATGCTGACCCACAATTGTGACTTTGGTCCAATCCAGACAAATCAGTGTTAGCATCACACACTCCCAGAGCTGGCTCCTGCTAAGGCAGCCGGGCAGTTGGGGAGCTGCACCCAGAACAAAAGCCTCCAGACAAAAGGAGACACTGACAAACTAAAGATAAGGAAGTATTTGGAAATTTCTTCTGATAGTCATGGCTGCCAGATTAAAATCCTCTAAGTGAGGCCATGTTTTTAACCGGAAAAAGGTTGAATGCTCTCTCTGGGTTGTGGGTGAAGAGGAATTCAACTATCTGGGAGTCTTGTTCAAGAGTGATGGTAGGATGGATGGATCTATAGATTTGGGCTTCGTCTACAATAATGAGGACGTTGTTCCGATCTGTCATGGTCAAAAAGAAGATGAGTTGAAAGCTAAGCAAAGCAAAGCTCTCAATTTCCTGGTCTGTCTACGTTCCAGACCTCACCTATGGTCATGTGGTGTGGATCATGACTGAAAGAACAAGACACAAGCTGGGCTTCCTTTGTAGGGTGGTCAGGCTCAGCCCTAGAGATAAGGTGGGTGAGGAGCTCCATCATTTGGGGGGAGCTCAGAGTAGAGCTGCTGCTCTTCCACATAGAAAGGAGTCAGTTGAGGAAGTTCAGGTATCTGATTTGTATGCCTTCTGAGCGCCTCCTTTTAAGGGTTTGAAGGCACATCCCACTGGGGAGAGACCTCGAGGCACACCCAGAACTCGCCAGAGGGATTATGTATCCTTTCTGTCCTGGGATCACCTTGGGATCCCCCAGGAGGAGCTGCAGAGCATCGCTGGGGAGAGAGATGTCTGGATTTCCCTCCTAAACCTGTTGTCTTAATGACCAGACCATTGCTAAGTGGCAGAATTCAGATAGATGTTTTAAAACAAATGTTTGCAGCAAGCTATGAGACATAAAGTAGTATTTCACTGGGTTGCAGCTCTTGAGCCAAAATTTGGCAGGACTTCAGCTTCTCAGGCTACCAAGGTAACTTTACAAAAAAGGAAATAACACAGACAATATAATATTCTGTGCAAGAAGTACTTTTATTTTCATACTATACAAAACTTCTTCTTATATTTATATTTTACCAAAGTCACGCACGTTGCTTCGACGGTTTCTTGGTTGTCAGATAAAACAGCTATGAGGAAAAAAGAAAGTGGTGTCTGAGAATATGTTCTAATACATTTTCCCAGATGATGAAATATATAAATGAGATTAAACCATGAATCCTGTACAGAAATGTGTGCAATCCTAATCCTGAAACAAAAGGAAATCATAAATATGTTTCCAACCGCTTCAGCAGCTACATAATCTAAAAACCCATTCTGCGCACCTTTTGAGTTACTATAGGAGCAGAATAGTGATAAACCTCAGCTATGTTTGTGTATAGGGTGGAAAGAAATACCAGAGAAAAATGGCTCTGCGGCAAATATCAAAGAGGATTATATCATGTGCAGGAGGGGATATATTAGTAAGCTTGACATGTACAAGGACAGCCTTATTTTGTCATCAAACCAAAACACTACTAGACAGACCTCATCCAACATTAGTGGGGAAAAACCTTTCCTTTTTACAGTCGTATACGCAAACAGAACACAAAACTTTGTTAAAAACCTCAAAATGAAACATGCATATATTGTGATACATATGTGAGGTGTACAGTATCAGTGGGTGAGAATATAAAATCACAAAGAGTCTTCATTAAAGCTCCTGCAGCCATGTATTTTCTCACAACATTAGCCAGAAGTGGAGCCTGGTGGGGCACACTTAATAATCATCACCGAGATAACGTTGTCAATTAGAATATTCATGAGAGACCGAACGAACAGCTCTTCTCACTCCTCCTCTGCTCTTTTTGGACCATCTCTTTGCTGTTTTGTTTTTTTTGTTTGTCTCCATTGGCGATGAGTCACAGCAGAGGCTTTATCTCTTCAGCTGCTTAGTGTAGCATGCACCCCCCCTCCTCATGAAAAAACATTAATCCCAGCACAACGCAAGTAGCGCGGGGGAAGCTCAAGTCGGTTGCTTCTGAACGCAGTTTTCATCATTTTGCAAGTTGCTACACATCAGGCTTATTTTCCACAGTGCTCCTCCTTTTCTTTATCATGTGACGTCGAAGACCTGATACAAACTGTAGCTGTCAGCAAACCAGCAGTAACAACAGACGCGGCTTTTGTAGAAAACATTCTGACCGCTGTGGGTGTCTTGGTAAAATGTCTTCAGTGGCAGATTGTAACATTCAGTGTACATGCTTTGTTTCAATTGAAAGAGGAGGCATTTACTCAGAGTCATGGAAAGGTGAGAAAATCCGATTATTGCATTTAAAGGTTCATTACACATGCATTTTTTAGGCTACATGCAGCCCAAATACAGAATGGACACATAGTTCAAGTGTTCTAATTTGTATTTTAACCCTCCTGAAGTCCTTGTAAATGAAGAGAGGAAGAGAAGCCCTTGTAACTCCAGGTCAATTTGACCAAAAGGCCACCCGAGGGTTAAAGTGATATTATACGGGGTAGCTATCAGCAATTATTGTCTTACCTGCAGCATTATTGTTTTGGACTGTCAGGCAGAAAATGGCTTGGGGAAGCCAAGCTGATG
>JAOXNZ010000098.1:10367913-10379464 GCA_028566095.1 Kryptolebias brasiliensis | reverse complement strand
ATGCAGACCGGGTAATATTATTAATGTGAGAGTGGAAAGAAAGAGTGCTGTCTAGAATGACACCCAGACTCTTAACAATTATTTTACCATTAGTTAAAGATTTCTCACCCCTATAGTTAAGTAGGTTGTCATCATCATTAGTTCGTGTTTACCTAACTGTTTGTTAAGCTTTCTTTTCTAACCCTTCTCTATTAATGAGTGACTTAACCCCAGAAATGCGGAGCACTTAAGCAGGAAATCGTAACTAACCAGAGATGACACATTTGGCAACGATGAGGTTATGAAAAAGGGTTTGCCTGTTCATCATTAGGTAAATGTAAGTTCGTCATTACTTTGACCCTTATTTGACAGTGTTACCAGTTTGTTTGTTTTAGAGTGTTTATATTAGTGCTGAGAAGAGTTGCTGGCAGACCATCATGCTGGTTGCTCTTAAATTGTGCTTTACTTTATTATTCTTAAAATATCTCCAAACTGGTGCCACTCCCACTTGTCCATGGATCAAACATAAGCTTTGGATAATGTTGCCATAAAGTACCGTCTATTCTTAAAATGGCTTCTCTTTGCTTACCTCTCTTCCTGCTGTAGTCCTTCCCTTTCTTCGATCTTTTCTTGTCCTTGTGGTGTTTCTTCCGTCTGTGCTCACTTGACGCGGCGGACACTTCCGAGAAGTCGGAGCCCTCGGAGCCGGTGTCGCTGCTGGCGGAGGAACTAGAAGAAGCCCTTTCTCTCTTTCGAGATTTGCTTTCCGAATGCTGCACCTTGCTCGATTTAGGAACTGTGTGCGTAAAAATACAAGAAAAACGTGAAGAAAACAATGACTGCTGTAAATAAAAGCTTCAGCCCGGCGTTCAGTCGCTGACCTTCAGTTGCCGAGCTGGGTGTAGCGAACGCCGGCACGGCGCGATTGCTTGTGAGGTTTTCGATCTGGCTGCGCAGGAACTTGCGGTCCTGCATCAGGTCCTCCACCTGTTTCTCCAGAGCAGTGATGCGCTCCTGTTTGCTCTCCAGCATGCACTGCAGCTTTGTGATGGTCAGCAGCACCCTCGGGGGCAAGGCCTCGAAATTTGAAGCAGCTGGAAACAAAGTCCATCAGGTGAGAATATTTAAACCGCAGACAAATCGAGGCCACGGAATATACGCAGTCCGACGTTGGGGGGGGGGTCCTCACCAGACATGGCGCTGCTGGGCGTGTTGTCCTGAACGGCATCTGCTGGAGCTCCAGTTTGGAAGTTCTCCCATTTGATGATGCGGAGGTCCTCCTGCTCCTGCTTCAGCCAGCTCGTGGAGCCGAGTCGGTCTTTAGTCCTCATGGAGCTGGAGTCGATCTCTATGCAGGGAGAATAACTTGACGCCTCCTGCTGCCACATTGACATCTTGTTTTTTGACACCTGAGCACAAATGAAAGGTGGCGTGGAAATACTGAAACTCTTGTGCAAGTTATTCAAAAAAGTGCTACCTGTACTGTACGTTTGTAAAGGTTTGTAGCCTTTGTTGAGCTCATTTTAAACCTCTCCAGAAGTTGTGGTATTATGAAAGTGATTGTAGCACTTCCTTGTTTTGTCAAGTCCCAAATGTTCTGAAATGAAACTCACAGGAGATCCTGAGCTCATGCAGTGAGTTTCACCACAGAAATTTTGTTTTTTTTTTAAGGCGGAGCCGCCTGAAAGCACCAACAGATCTCAGCCATTCACTTCTGATTTACACTTTTCGGTTTTTCTGCACTTTCTGAACATTTTGATCACTTTTATTAAGCCTAATCAAGAAGAGTCAACATTGTTTCTGCAACTTTATGATGAGAAACTTTCAAACCATTTCAGTATTCGAGCCTTCAGAGAGTTGCAAACCCTTTCAGTGTTTCCTTCTGAAATGCTCATCTCATTTTATTTTGCCTTTATTTAACCAGGAAGGTGAACATCCCTTTTTCATGGGAGTCCTGGAAACGATGGCAGCATAAACACACACATTTTTAAAAAAAGTGTCATTAAATAAGACAAGTTTTCTAATATCAACAACTAAGATGACAAGAGATCTTTGTTTAAAACCTCCTTCCTTCAGGCACGCTACTTTCATTATGCAAAGTTTTGTCTCTGCAAAACATTAACATCAAGCAGGAAGCTCGTGAATTTTGGATGTTTGCCATCAACAACAGGCTGCCAATAAACTTCGACTAAAGCTGTTTCCATGGCAGCAAGACAGATCTTGTAATTATGAGATCTATATACTGTAATTAGGAGATAAAGACCTTATAATTACTATTTCTTTCGGGAGATGTGGACCCATCTGATTATGGGAAGGTTCTCACAAATATATGTAGAGCTGTAACTAGTCCTGCTTTAATTCCTATTAAGAACTGGAAGTGATTTCTTGCACAGATGATATAATCAAGATCTGTCATGCGATTTTAAAATTATGCATGTTGATGTTGCAGGAAATATACATTTTTTTGCCATGACACAGCAAAGGTTATTGATTAATAAAAAGCATTTTATACTACATGTACGATGATCTGAAGCTGCTGATTATTAGTTGTCTTGACATCTTTGTTTTGCTAATTTGATTTCACTATTTCATGACACAAAAACAAAGGTTTTTACAGCATGTTTCCAACAATCAGACCCTTTAAAAGCAGCCGGTGATGCAAGGACTTTGTGAAAGTAAAGTGTTTGTGCTTTTCCCTTTAGTGCAGCGGTGTCCAGTTCCGGTCCTGGACCTCGACTATCCTGCATGTTTTAGATGTTTCTCTGCTCTTCAGCAGGTCTTCAAGCTCTGCAGACGCCTGGTAATCACTCAGTCATTCAAATTAGGTGTGTCAAAGCAGAGAAACGCCTAAAACATGCAGGATAGTGGTCCTCCACGACCGGGACTCCACACCACTGCTTTAGTGGACAAAATACACAAATCCCTGCACTAATGCATATAAACCATTAGAAATCTATGTAATAATCCATATAAACAACTAAAAATGTTTAGACTTTCTTGTATAAAGCATTTGTAAAAAAAAATATACATTCATAAAAACAAGTCTGTGAAATGTGTGGGTCAGTACGGGGTCTGTTTGTGTCCAAACCCCTGCACTAACTAATGCATGTGATGCGTCATGAGTTATGAGGAATGTGAATAAAAAGGCAGCAGCTGAGGCATTTATTAAAAACTTAAATTTTCTATCGCAAAACAGCTAAAGTCCTGCTTGAGCATTCCTGCAGTAAAATGAGTTTTAAACGTTCTTTGCTGGTCTGAGCACGAATGTTTCTCCATGGTTTCAGGTTTGCAGGCTTTCAGTTAATAATGAATTATTAATGACGGACAAAGAATGGATGCTTTTTTTTTTTTCCTACTCCACCGAGCAATGCTTTCACCTTTGTACTTAATCCACCAAATAAATAAAGACCTAATTGTTTATTAATCCAGTGCCAGAGAGGTTCATATGTCGCATATCAATGTTAGACTGCCAGAATTTAATGTTTTTGTTTCTCTGTGTTCATTTTGTCGCCCTGGGATTGTTCCTTTGCTCTGCACGAGCGTGCGGACTGCTGCGTTTGGCAAAAAACACAGCAAACGTGGAGGGATTCAAACAACGGCAGCTTCTGAACATGAAATTTAAGGAGAAAAATGTTCGAGTTAAGGTTGAAGGAGTGTCTGTGCGCGGCTGTTCCTTCTTAATAAAGATTAAAATAATAGGGTTTGTAGTGTGCGTGCACGGCATCATGTTTGATGCAACTTCCTCATTTATCTAAAACTAATTTTTAGATCTGAACCTGGCAGACGAGTTCGACTGGATCATTTCAGGGGAATGAAATGGCAGAAGCTGCAGCATGTAGAGACACACACCCAGTAATTTACCAGGCTTTGGAGCTGGGCATCCTAGTAAAAACCTGTAAAGCAAAGGTAAGTAGGCAAGTGGTTCATGAGACATAATGGTAAAAGACACAGGCAAAAACACTGTTGCCCGCCTTCACCTTCAGGGCGGGTGAGAAACACACCTGGGGGGGAAGAATATGCAGACAAGAACAGCTGACATGACAAAAATACAGATGAAAAACAAGTTACTATGATGTTATATGTTGTAAGAGAAGTGGTGCGTTCACGTGATGGATACCTGAGTATCAAAACACAAACAAAAATGTGTTTATTTAAGGAGGAGGAAATTCCAACATGCTTAGTGTTTTCATTAAAATAACTTTTCCCCCATTTTAACAGACAATGTTACCTCTATTCGTGTACCCTCTTTTTAATTACTGGGAAATATCTATATTGTTTTAAACAGAATTGCTAGCACGACAGAAGTTCTAAGCCTTTTAGAACATTTAAAGGCACAGTGTTCAAAGACTACAAAGAGCTGAACATGCCTTCTTACTGTGGGTTTAATTACCTCCAGCCAAGATGGATGCTAAATGACTGTAATTACTAGCAAAAGAAAATCGGGAAAGGGAACCAAAAAAGCCGGTGAAACACGCAAACCAACGTACCTTTGAGTGAGCCCCGCGGTCAGAAGAAGAGCTGAGACGTCTCCAGTGTTTGTCTTGTTGTGAAATTCAGACTTAACGCCTCTATTTTCATAAACACAAACAGAGACGAGACGTAAAATGCGACACTACTGGATGCATGTCTGGGAGGAGGGGGCGGAGCCACGGAGCGATGAGAGACGCTGAGCTGCATTCAGGTACCTACCAAAAAAGTGGTAATTCTCTAAACTAGTAGATCTGAAGAAGAAATCTCTACATTGTTAGAATATTTTAGAAAACTAAATTATTCTTTGACAAAAAAAGAATTGAGGGATGTAAAAACCTAGAACAACTAATTATTTACCACAACTGTTTGGTTTTGCTGGTTTTTTAAGCCTCGTGACAAGACAATATTATTTTAGATATCCTCATTTTATAGTTTGTGACCCAAACTAAGAAAATGCCACGAAATTATGAGTATGCAGTTCAATTTACAGACCATTCACATTGCTTTCTAAAAGACAGCTCATATTCTGCGTCGTTTTATGTTACTTTATTTTAAGTGTATAATTTACGAGTGTTATTGAAGGCAGCAGAAGAGCGACACAGATTAAAGGGGGTGTGTTTAGGTAATGTAGGGTCTACTCCATTTAAACGCCGGCCGGTGAAGCGGAGTACTAAAGAAGCGGAGTGACAATGGATTTAACTTGGTCTTGGGACCACATTGGACTAAACACTATCCTTTTTAAAAAAAAGAAATAAAAAACATATTAGAAAAGCGGCCAACATTGTTAAATTTCATCTTTAAAACTTTAAACAAATAAGACCATATCTGACAGTTGTTGCTGCTAGTATGCATTTTCATTCAATTATTATTTTCCTTGCATGGACTATTATATCACTACTTGGTCATTCACAAAAAGATCAAGTTTTTAAATACTAGAAGCACTTTTGGACAAAACACCACTCTCATTTCATCATTGTACCATTCTGGAAAAAAAAAATTATTGTGTTTTCAGAACTTTCTTTATTTTAAATATGCTTGTTTCATATATAAGATTGTACATGGAGTTGCCCCACCTTCCTTAATTGATTTAATCAAACAGAGGACTGGAAGGGGCATTGGTACAAGGGCAGCCACTAGACTGGTGCCATAAAGACGAACAACAATTGGACAAGCTGTGTTGTCAGTCAAAGGCTGTGATTATTGAAAACTTCCACTTATGGCACAATTGGGGCTCATCTGAAACATTATCTTAAGGAACATCAAGCCTGTGATCACTATTAACCAGTGTATATTATTTTACACACTTTATTATATTTGTATTTTAAAGGTAATAAGTTTCATACTCATGATTTCCACATTTTGGCTTTAGACTCTTGCTTAGTTGAGGATTAGATCATCATTACCTAATGGTGAACAAGAGACCATCTTTTATTCTTAGCCTCATTATGTGGAAATGCTTCATGGTTAGATAATGGCTTCCTACTCATGAATGACTTGGAAGTGTTACCAGTGGGATTTGAACACCATTTCAAGCGATATAAGCTGAAATCCAGAGCTGCCATAAATATATCAGATTACTGCTACATTTTATGTCTCCATTGCATTTACGCTGATGGCTGTTTATGACATTATAAACCAAGATCCCTCTGACTGTTTGTCCATGATTTAAAGAGACATTTTCTCTCACTGGCGAATGCTTTTTTTACATTTAAGAAGGAAACTCCTCCCGTGTTGCGTCTCATCTCTTCCAGCTGGGTCCTGGGGCAGCTCTCGAACTCACTCTTCATCTACACGTTAGATGAGTTCATCAGAGAAATCAAATATGGTTGTCCTGTGGGAGGAGGGCTTAAAGAGTTATGTAGAAAACTACATAATTATGAGAACAGTGACGAAATAAACGCCCATGCTTACACAAGCTTTCATGTTGACACATCTTATTATCAGGGGATGAATAAAAACGTAAACAAACGGGTGTTATAGTGAACTTTATTAGTAGTTAGGTTAAAACTCTTTGGCTAGTGAGAGGAGAACAATTGTTCAGGTTGGTGTTTTCTCTTGAATATCTGTTCAGCTTGTTGCAAATAGTGGTCAGTTGTAACAAATCTAAGCTGCCATAAAAAGATACACAAATGAAAACGCCATCAGATAGGGTGGTAAACACTGGGATCACCTAAACATATTTATAGGTTTTCTTTTCACACATAACCTCTGGGCTGCCTTAAACAGTCAACTCTACAATTATATATCTTCATTTTGTCCTCTATTAGTCATAAAATACAAAAAAAATACGTATGTAAGGTAAGGTGTGGTTGGATTTGTCAAGGCATTCTTGATGTACAGGATAAAAACAAGCAACATAATATAAATCAATATAGTTTCTTTCAGCAGCTGATAGAAATATACACTCTGGACCATTTGTGAAAACACTTCAGGAAGTAAATTCATTGCATATTCTTTGTAACGCTCCTTCTTTAACAGACCCTCAATGCAAACGTTGACCTTTCTTCATTCAAAAGCACAAACTTCAAGGCAAACAGAGTGATTGCATTAATCGTAGCAGCAGCGGAGAGTAACAGCGGTTCGGGGCAGAGAGGGTGAAAAAGCTGATTAGGAACTATTTACTAAGATTGCATTGTAACAGAATAAGGGTAAAACATGGCCGATGTTTTTTTTTATTTTCTTATCTTATGGAGCTTTAAATCATTTGATCAGATCATCCTGGGTGTCATTTAATCAGTGGGTCTTTTGTTCAGCTGAAACCAAGAAATCTTAGTGCTTTTCTTCCGGTAAAATCATCTCTGAATATATAAACGCTGGTGAACAGAATTAAGATTAAAAATTTGACTAAGGACAGTTAGACAGTTTCATACACTTACGAACCCTATAATATAAGTAAAGTGTAAAAACAACGAGCCACCTGTGGGGAATAAATAATTCCATCACTTCAGCACCCTCCTGCTCCCTACATAATGCCTTACAGGGACTGGGTGTAGTTAGTTTGTTAGACAGAAAACTCTTCCAGCTTCTAGTGGCAGAGGGCCAGCAGGAGACGCTTGAAGTCGCCACTGCACTCGTCCCGTATGGCGTCCTTCAGAGAGACATCGTACTTCTCTAGGTACATGTCTTTGATGGTCTCCAAGTCAAACTGTTGAGGGGGAAAAAAAAGGGAATGAATCCACTTAATACCAGCCACTATACTTGGTTTGGAGGTTTTAAACATATATTCTTAAAAACTAATCTGTCATTGCACAGGTGAGCACACTTATGGGGACAGCAGTGTTGCTACAGGTCACTTTGTACCCTTGATGAGGGTACCTTTCATGGCACGGAGGCTTTTTTTTTTGGCACAGACCCCCAAAAGAGCTGACAAGGATTTTAGGTTAACCTTTGAAGGAACATCACATACACCAGCTCTCTCTTTAGCTCTGTGCAATTCTTACTATTAACTATAACACATTTGCTTAAATTTCTTTCACCATTGTTGTATTTTTTTTTCCTCATTTGAAATCTAGTAGACTGTAATGTGCATAAACAATAAACTGTTAAAGCTGTGAGCCAAAGGCAAACTAACAACAAAAGTTGGATTCAGAAACTGGCCAACCTCATAGGTGTCAATCATTAAAAAAAAAAACATAAAATAAGCAGCCTTGAACGCCCAGCTCCATCTGTTTTCCTTCAGTAAAAGTACCTCGGATCGGCACACGATGATTCGAATCAGAGTGTCCTCGTCAGTTCCTGCTCCCTTCATGGCATCGTGCAGACGCCTGGCGAAGTAGAGCTGCGGGTTTTTAGCGACTCTCACTGCGTCAGAAAGAAAAGAGCTCAAATACAAAACCTGGGACACTTCTCCTAACCTGTGGCATTGTCGACAAAACAAGGTTCACTCAATTAAATTCATGCTGCAAGCTAATTTAACTGCGTTTATAATTATAAAAACATCCTCCTTACCAAGGGCAACGTAGCATTTTTTCAGTGTTCCACCTGTCTCATTCTCAATGGCATCCAGGATTTCAGTTCCAGAAAGCTACAGGTAGAAAATAACTCTGTGTGAGCGCCATAAGATTGTGAAATTATATCCATAATTCACTTGTCAAAAGAATCTGAGCACTGATTTATTAGTGCAAACTGATACTCAGTGTTTAATGCAGCTGTGGACTGAAATACCTGCTCATATATCTTAAAGATGACCTGGAGCTGCAGGTAATTTCTGGTGGCCAGGATGTGGCTGAAGGTGGATTCATCCGTCCCAAAGCAACCCTCTCCGGCCTGCGCAAGATAAGCAAATGTTACTGCGGCTCAGTGTCGATTAAGACGACAGGGAGGATATCAGGAGGTCGTATTTAAAATGAAACCTCAAACAGGGCAGCAGCGTCTTGCTCCGCCAGGTCCTCGTCCACCTCGTAGCTTTCATCTCTGTTTCCCTGGAAGAAGAGGAGGTCTGCAGTGAAGCAACCGGGACTTTTACTAATGACAGGGTGTTTGGACAGCATCCAGAGAGCGTGTGTTTAAAGGCTATGGTGGGGCTCAGGGAGAGTGAGCTCAGTTTCAGAGCAGGGGCAGAGGAGAGGAGTTCAGTTACACGAGCAGAGTGGAAACTCGGGGCTGCTTACTTGGAGAAGAGCGGTGAGAAGGTTTCTAACATCCCCGCTCGTATCGCCCTCTATATCGGCTTCCAGATCACGTTCATGAACTGTGAAAGTGAAGTCAAAATATGGCAACACATGAGGGTTACTATTTATATTAGCACATAAAAACAGATAATCTGATGACATGAAATACAACTTTTGAGTCGTTGGTGCATTCAGGTATTTTTCTTTTTAGTCATTTTGGTCTATATTTGCCACTTTTCTTTTTTTTAAATGACAACACTCTTCTGAGCTCTGCATCCTCACTTTGGTTGTAGATAGAAACTTTTCCAACAAGTAAATAATACAATGAAAGAACTAAATGTTGAATGAATGTCAGATCTGCCTACAAGAAAGACAGCAGCAGCAGTTAAAGATCAATGACAGAGCAGCCGAAACAACTTCTCATATTTGGAACAATGTGGAGACTAACTCGGCTGATTTATGGCATAAATTACGCCTCTTAATCCACCTACGTCTGTAGGTCAATAAACTCGGTCCAAATTCTCTCTGAGTGCAGCAAAAGCTTTAGCACAAAGTGGCCAAAATTCCAGCATCAAAAACTTTGTCAAACTTTTAGTTTTACTCTTTATGAACCAGAACACAAAACTGAGTTTGGCACCATTAAATATTTGGTCAACCTAAGGATTTATACAACATTTATGTTGAATAATGGAAGATGACTACAAATAGCTATAGTTATGGTTCATAGACTATTATGAATGTTTTAAAATCTAATCCACAGCATGCTGGAGACTGAAAATCCATTTTTGACCAACAATATATACATTTGTGTGCCAATTATTATGACAAAACAGGTCAAAAGTTGGACAAACAACCTCTGTTATTTAAAATACTGTATTGCCAAGTTCATCAGCAAGCAGCAGCAGTAGGGTGTATGGAGTAGATGAGGTGTAGGTCATTCTCAGCCGAAGATAGATAATCAGTCAAGCCATAAAAGTATTCAATACTACACATCAGTACACGTTTTATACCATTAAAGAAACCTTAAAGCAAAACTGGAAGTGTATCATAAGACAATAAGACAACTTAAAAGCAGCTGTCTGGTGCTAAAAGTCACAGATAGGGCTTTTAATTTAATGATGAACTGCTAACACTTTTTAACAAAACGTAGCACAAATAGAATACATTTTTAAACAATCTTGCAATTTCCCTGCACAGATTATATAGAAGTACAGTAAGACAAATATCTTACAGAGCAAAACGTCACGTGATAGAAACAAGACTTGAAGAATTAAATAATGGAAAGACAAGATGGTAAACACAATCAGGATTGTGGAGGGGAAGTTGGAGCAGGATGGGCCTTGACTAAACAAAGTGTGACCCTAAATTACAACACAAGGAACAAAAATAGGATCATAAGAGGTTCAAGTCAGCCAAAATGAGTCAGCCGTGCTTATTTCCTCACGAGCTCACAATACAGTGACAGGAAACCCTCATATGTACAGTAGTAAGTCTGTGGGTGAATTAAAATATACTACTTACCCTGAAAGTAGCATTCCTTGAACATAGCGATATCCTGTTGACAACAAAGAGGTTTCTACATGAGTGTCTCTTGACTGCAGCTTTGTAAACAAAGTGTTTAGTGCTTACAGCATTGGTGGCGGTGCAGAGGATTTCAACCAGGACGTCCTCATCAGTTCCTGGTCCTTTCATGGCCTTCCTGAGCTCCTTCACAGCGTAGACGACCGGCGGGTCGAGCAAGGCGAGGATAGCCTTCTCGAAGTTCCCTGACAGTTCGCTCTTCAGCTTATCCACCAGCTCCTACACCAGAAAGAGAGGATTTCGTTTTTAAAAGGTAGCAAGAAGCAGGAAAATAGGCTGGATTTGCTTCATAACGGGCCATATTTCCTGTTAGACCAACACTGAATGACACTCACGTCATCATACTTCTCAAAGTAAGCCGTTTTGATTTCCTGACGCTGAAAGGCGCTGCGGTTTGCCAGGATGTCAATGATGGCCTGCTCGTCAGTTCCTGAGAAGAGGATGCAACAACACACAAAATCAGAACAAGTTCGAGAACATTATATCAGTTTCATATCATCTCCAACCTACCAAACCCTTTGCAGGCTTTGCGGATGGCCTTGATGTCTGCAACCGCATCGAAATCCTCATAGGGAAAAACCGTAGGCTATGGAAAGAAAGCAGGATTGTTGTGCAGCAGATACACATTAAATCAAGTTAATTATCATTTAAGCAGGGATTCATGACTGGATGAAGCAGCTGGCAGATGGGGGAGGCTTTGATAAAGAAATTCAGGGTCAAAAGCCCTTAAGAAGACTTGGTGGAAGGTCAGATGAATGGTAGAAACCGCTTAAAGGTAGGATAACAACTACAGCAAAGAATCTACATAGATTTTAATTTTTCCTTTACTCTAATGCAGGGGTCCTCAATCCTGGTCCTGGAGGGCCACTATCCTGCATGTTTTAGTTGTTTCTCTGCTCTTCAGCAGGTCT
>JAOXNZ010000098.1:10324941-10339264 GCA_028566095.1 Kryptolebias brasiliensis | reverse complement strand
GGTGTCAAAATACAGCAGTGGAGCTGTATTTTGACACCTGCACTGGAAATTAAACTGAGAATAGCTTGAGACGTCTGTGACAACTCTGCATGTATTTTCAGAGAGTATGATATAGTTCATATGAAAGTTGTTTGGCTACAAGAAGGCATACCTCCAAAACACCATATTTGCTGCTCAATGTGGAAACAAAACAAACTCGTAATCATAGATTTTATGATTTGTAGTTGTAAAAAAATGTTATTGCAAATTTCCTTGAGATATTGTGAAATACTTTTGAGGCTACATTGCCCTAAACTTGTTTGAATAAATCAATCCTTGGGGTTGAGAGGTCTTTAAATGCATATAAATCCTCTGCGGAAGACAAATGATTGGGAATAGGTGGGATTACCTGATCACATGAAATATGGCTGACAGGACCAGCTCATTGTGAACAGCGAAGGCCATGTATCGAGGTTCATGGAAAGCCGACGGCACAGTCCTGACTGCGTAACAAAGGTGCACTGACCACAGAAGGAAGAGGAACTCAGCTGCAAAGGGAAAGGAAGAAAAAAGTGGTTAACATCAACAAACAAACAAAAAAAAGCCCCCAAAAAGTGCACCAATCAACCAGCCAGTTTCACAGTTCAATGCACTCAGGCCATTACTGGAAGTCTAGCACTTTTCAACATAAACATGCTGTATGTAACAGCTGCAGTTGTATTCTCATAACAATAAATGAGTCCCCATGCACCTCTGTGGCAGCTCCAGGTAATGTTTCTAAGGTATCAAAGCCCAACAGAGGTAAACAACCTGCTGTAACCTACTAGAACCAGGTGCTTTGGAAAATATCAGCTATAAGCATTTATTTTTTGTTTCTAAAGTGAAATAATTTATCTGACATCAGGGAAATATCATCTTTTAGCATAATCTAACATGAATTAGACACTGAAAAATGGGGAGGGTGGTCACATTATGTGTTTCACAGAAAACTTTATTATTTTTTATGGTAAATGCAAGCTTTTATAGTGCAAAGCCAAAGTCTTAACAGTTTCTGGTTGGTCAGCAAGATTACAAACTATGGATAAATTTAGTGTGTTATTGTTTTTAATTAATTGTGCATAGAATTAGTGCTGAAAGCACAGTTTTGCAGTGCATGGTTAGGGCTTCACAGGTAATGTCTATTTGCTAGAAGCCTGCTTAATTTATAGTTGTTTCTGAGCAGTAAAGAGACCACACTGGGAGGAGAGCTCTGACTGTGAGGTGAAGCAGGTGTATTTTTCAAAATCTAAGAAATGTATTGCATCCCTGTGTATCTAAATGATGACTTGTTTTCGTGTGGAGACTGAGCTGACTTGCATGAGCTTATTTTTACTTCCTAATGTACAGAATGACACTGCATCCTCAGTATACAGTCACACAGCACGGTGGCTCTGCTTGGGGTCCATCTGTTTGCTTGGATGTCAAAAAGTACTTTTTCTTTCTCATAACGCATGAGCTGGCAGGCATAAAGCAGAGAGCAGTGAAAGATGGTGTTCCTCCCCTGAGCATCGTTGCTTTTTCATCTGCTTTCCTCTGCTGCCCTTTTCTCTCAGAAAGAATTCCAAAAAGTTGCATCCCTGGAGAGGATTAATGTCCAAGTCTACATGGATGGTGCTCTTACACTTTTTCCACAAACAGTGCTGTGATGCCAAACAAATTACTTCCTGAGTTTATGCCAGGAATCCATCAAACACCCCATGTTTTCCCACAGTAAACGCACAAACACAGAGTGAGATGTTTTTAAATCTATTCATAGCCCCCTGGGTGTGCAGAGGGCAGACTCAGGGCTCACCGACAGCCATCATGTAGTCCCAGCGATCCAGGAGACACATGCTGAACTGACGGTCGTCGGGCGTGTAGCCCACATCGATAAGAGCCAACTTCCTGTCCGGGTTCTGACAGACAGCAGATGTCCACGCCACCAGGAACCAGCAGACGATGAGCAGGATGATGGCCAGTAGGCGTAACACTCGCCAGCTGGTCATATAGGGGATCCTCTGAGCCGTACGCGAAAGGAATACCTTCAGCACCCTGTAAAGAAAGAAGCTTGATTTGAAAATGAAACAAAAAAGAAAACTTTGCTTTGTCTTGTTAAACGTTTTTACACTTTCTGAACCTCTACTCTGGTGTTATTATATCCAGATAGTCAAATAAAACCTTAAGACTTTTTAACCCTCTAATTTATTAAAACTTTCTTCAAGATGAGTGATTTTGCTGTTTTCTCTGCTCTCAAAACCTAAGACATTACCACAAAAAATGCAGTCTTTAGTAAAATAAACGCTTGTCTTTCTAATATCATAGTCTAATATTGAAACATCAATTCCTTGTCTACAAAAGACAGAAAACAGAGCAAAATAGCCTGAACTCTGGTGATGAGATAAATAATGACTGAGTGCAAATATTGGCGTAGATGTGTTCAGTAGTAATCCTACAGACCTTTGGTTCCTCATCAAAGCACATACAGCCATATTAAAAGTAAGTTCACCCTCTTTAAATTGTAAGATCTGAGGCTTTATGATATTGAAAAAACAAAACAAAATGCACAATCCCCAGGTGAAAAAAGCAATGATTGTAGCTTGTGGGACCAAGCTACAATCATTAGCTTCACAAGCTCCTGTACAGCTCTATTGGGGACATGAAGCAGTATTTAAATCAGGATATGTTCTGAATTTTGGGTCATTTTAACACCTTGATTCTTTTCCTTTCCCGTTGCAGATTTGTTTTGTTTTTTTGTAACATTGCAGCATTGGATGATCTAATTTGGTCCAAGCCTAATATGTCGGATGGCCTCAGATCTGATTGAATAGTATTTTGTTTCACAGAGATGGTTGACTGGTGGTTTATTAACCCTATTTAAAACCAAAGATTGGTTCATCATTCGAGTTTAGGAGCCATTTTATGCCTCAATGATTCATAGTTTAGAGTTAAGTGACTTAACAAACAAAAAGCCACTTAACAAAGTTCATAAAAATTCTAGGTTTTTGACAGTACAGATCAG
The DNA here is from genome assembly GCA_028566095.1 of Kryptolebias brasiliensis. NCBI lineage: Eukaryota > Metazoa > Chordata > Actinopteri > Cyprinodontiformes > Rivulidae > Kryptolebias > Kryptolebias brasiliensis. Next base: position 10,336,248 of record JAOXNZ010000098.1, on the reverse strand, counting down.
CGTAAGCGTAAAAATGTGGTGTAATGAGCATTAATTTCTTCTCAAACACATGACCAGTTGTTGCTATTCTTAGGCCTTGCCCTTCAAGCAGATTGATGAAATTTCCACAGCGCTCCCCACTAATGAGATCCTCCCCATCAAAAATTGATCTGTGCAATAAGTTAACATCCACTTCTAAAGCTTTACTCAGCCTCATCTTGATCAGTATCTCAGCTTTGGAAAGGATCACATAGGCAACATTTTGGGTTTAACACGTTAAATACAGCTCACCCCATGACATGAGGCCTTCACTCTGTGTAACTTCCCTTAAAACAGTAAATGTAATCCAGTATGTGCTTCAGCATGGCAAATGTGTAATACCTGTACAGTTTAAGAGTTAGTGTCCCGTAGACAGTGGCGAAGCCAAGCAGTCGAACCCAACGGAGCAAAATGCAGCGGAAAACACTTGGCTGGAAGAAGAGAATCCCAACCTGAAAAAGGATAGAAAAAGAACCAAATAAAGGCCACAAAAAGAAACACGAGACAAGACATTCAGCAGATGGCTCCATAAAGAGTGAAATAATCTTAAATGTTTGTTCTAACTGTTCTAATTGAGCTTGTAGTGTGGCAAAACACTGCTCATGGAGTTTGCTTTGACCTTAACACATCAATGACTTGTTGGTTGCATGGTTTTCCATATGCTTTATATACGTTTAATATGAAATTCATCTATAAAAGTGTAAGATTAAGCATCAATATGTATTCTTGAGCTAAAAAAAAATCAAGAGCATCCAACTTCAAACAACTTCATAAGCAGATGGAGTTTGCTCAGCTGTCATGCATCAGTTGCTAAATGAACAGCTGTTGTAGCTTTTAATGCAAGAATATACATTGTTTTTTCCTCTCTAACCAATATGGTTTGAAAGTCTGAGCAGCGCCTGTTTTTATCCTGAATTTTCCACGTTAAGAGATACATCACTTCAAAAACTGCCCACCCCCTACTTTTTTCTATGGCAAGTTTTATTACTGCTCTGGTGATGTTTAGACATACATCGAGTTACCTGTCTGGATGCCACCTGGTTACAGAAATCAGAGGTCAACAAAATTAATGTTGCACCGGCGTAAAACTTAATGAAATATTAGCTTGTTTAAGTACCTCTGAGTGAATTATTTAAGAACTGAGCATCACATTGATGTATTTTGTCGAACAGAAACCTGACGGCAGTAGGAGAATAAATCTACCACCAAGCTGTTTAAATTTTCAAATTCTTTGAAGCCGAGGAAAAAAGCTATTTCTCAGCCAGGAGTTTAAAATGAGACTCAACATAAATTATTCCTCTTTTAAATCCCTCACTGTCAGTCTTTGTCTAACAAACTCCATTTTTTAATTATTATTCTGTTTTCTGCATTCTATGTAAATAACCACGCAATGTAAAATTGATATAAACGTAAGGTTTTATGAAATAAAGTTTGTATGAACTGCTATAACGTTTTTAAGATCAAGTTGTTTTTTTTTTTTGTTTTTTTATGGCAGCAACCCAGCTTGGTCTTGGCCATGCTCAGACTAGCCGTTAGCTCATCATGTCAATCAGAACTAAACTCAATTTCTCCAAGCTGAGGTCATTCAATGAACCATCTACAACAGGTAAGATATTATTGTTCATATTTTTTAACTTTTACTTATGTCTGCCTTCTCCACGTTCTCAGGCTTTTTGTAGCACTTTGAGCTTGTTGTGATTTTATCATGATTTAGAGTTGGTTTTCAACTTTAACATATTTTGTTTTTGTTCACAAAGAACAATATTAGAACAGGTAGACCAATAAGAAATACAAAGCTTTTTCCAAAGGTTAATCAGTTGTAGATGTCCATTCATAGTTTCCTTTCTGAGACTTTCATTAAAATCCATCCAGTGGTTCATGAGTTAATTTGCTAACAGACACCTACCCCCACACCCACACCCACACACACACACACGGGAAAAGACATTATTGCTCACTTTTTCCTTTAGCAGGAACTCATAAATATTAACTACCAATTTACTATTATCACTAATAGAAATAAAATCAGTGGTATGGGAACCTATTTTACAAAGTAATTTTAAAGAACAATTCACCCTGTTATACCATAATAAAAATAAAATCCATGGTCTGTATTAGTCATAGAAGTTAAAATGAGCTGTGACATTTTGAAACCATTTTTGGCAGTGCTCAAAAAAAAAAAAAAAAAAATCTCTGAGCCTGCTAACATCACAGACAGCCTGCCCTTGAGACAGAGAAGAGGGCATGAAGAACCCATGTTTGAACTCACTGCCACAGAACACTGAGGGTCTTCCAGTGACATAAAAAGAGCCAGAAACAAACAAAGACAGAAACAAACATCTGAGGCGACATAATTATCTGTTCGCTGCAGATGTGCAGTGATTTCCCCTGTGGGATTGTTAATGGTAATCGGATTAGCTGAGGCATTAATACGTTCCCTCAGGCGGTGGTGAAGACGCAGGCATGTGGATATTAGTGCTCGCTACGTTTGAGTCAGTTAAGGGACGCGGAGGACCCGAGGGAGGAACGGAAGCCCGGCTCCTCATCTGCAGGTTGACCGAACACAAACTTCTGACTCAAACAAAGCAGCTTGACTCAGCTTTTTATGAGGTGTATAGTACGTAGCAAATAATAAAAGCAGAGCTGCTAATCTTATACACAAAGCAGGTGTTTTACTGTATTTCAGTTTACATTTTTCATATTGGGGACTAAATCTCACATACCTACCAGATTAAAGGTAAATAATGTTCAACTACTGTTTTATCAACATAAAGAGCTCAAGAGCTGATGAAAAGTTAGCAGGCCTGACAGGCACTTAGCAACTGGCTGACACACGTTTGGGTCTACAGGGACAGAAAAGGGTACAGGAAGCAGGAAGTAAAAATGTGCAAGGATCTGGATCATGTGGTGGCTGCATGGTGTTGTTTGGGATGAGAGGGAGGTGTCATCAGCACAGTTCCTTCCTCCAGGATCAGCTTCAAGTTATCAACATACACTGTCCCAGAAACTGCTTTGTTTCATCTATAATCGATTGACAGGTCAAACTGCCAATGGAAAACTTTGGGTTACTCAAGACGAACAGAATGAAAAAGTAGAGACAAATGAATGATTTGGGTGTACCAAGATGAGATACAAAAAGACCAGCAATAAAACACAGAAATATTGATGCTAAATGAACAAAATGCCACTAAAACGACAAAAAATGAACAAATAGGTAATTGAGATACATAACATCTGAGATTAAATATTTAAAAAGTGATGGAAAACATCTGTAACACACACAGTTGGAGTCACGAAGCAACAACAGATCATTTCTTTATGACCTGAGCTCAGTTTTGTGTCTCTTTAACCTTGTTGGCCCTCTGTGGGACACGTTAGTGTCAAGTCACATGTCTGTACCCAGAGGCTCGTTGTTTTATAAACCTTAAATGTCATCATGATGACGTCAGCATTTAACTCAAGGATTCACTGTGACATGGGGTCAAAAACCCTGAACCTCACTAAAATAAACATTTAGTTTTAGGCTTTAGAACCCTAACGTAATGCAGCAACCTGATGTGTGGTTTATGTTAATTTTTAAATTCTAGTTGCTGTCCTCACTGTAACAGACTATGATCAACTCTTTTGTTTCAGCCGATACAGCAAGGTGTCATTGATTCTGTGACTAATGCCTATATTTTAGGGTAAAAACAAGCCCAGTCATTGTCCTTAAACATCACCATCACCCAGAGAGCTCCCAGCACTGCTTAGAAATGTATGACAGACTGTTCTGGTACGGCACTTTTCATCAGCAGGGAACCATCTGAGCCGCAGACAGGTTTCTCTTAATGCCAGCGAGCATAAAGAGTGAGATCAGTTTCTGCTCTCCTTCACTTTTCAAACCTTCCATTAATAATCAATGCTAAGTGCTGAGAATTGAGAGTTCAGCACTGTCGGAAAGCAAAGAGATTGAGCGGTGTTCGTGTCTGTATATGCAAGAGAAGATCTGGGCTTTGTGCATTGAACAAAGGGACATCAATACTGAGAAGACAATTATCAACTAATTTTCACTAACACCAATTTTGTCTTAGCTACAGATAAATGCTGCCTCAAACTTCCCAGCAGTTAAAGTTTGTTGGTCTGTCCAGGCTTTAAATCCAAGCAGTGCCTCTTAAATGAATGGAACAATTGTTTGGGAATGTTTAGAAGACCTGCACTGCTTTATTTTGGATCCAGCCAGGTGAAGGCAACCCAGCAGCTGGGATAATTCAGTTTGATCAGCTGATCGGCATGGTCCCCAGGCTCTGACCTTACCTAACCCACTGAATGCTGCACAAAAAAACACCTCAATATGTGCAAAACTGAGCAAAGTGCACCCTATGCACAATTCTGATATACTTAAAACTTTTTACTAGTTGGAAAAGTTCACATTTTGGAGAAATGCTGAAGGAAGCAATCTTCCACGTCCCTCTGGTAACTCAGGAAGCCTGGGCTCAGTTTTTTATGAATACAAAATAATTTATAACTGACCTTCTGCCCAGGACATACCTCTCCCTTAACGGTCTGAAAGAGACAGTTCCTATCTTTTAAAGTGGAGTTCTGTGGAAAGGTTATGAACAATTAATATCTCACCTGTTGCAGAAAGCTCTTTGAATGACCTCAGTTTAATTCTGACCAGACTGATGAGCTGACAGCTACACTGAGTGAGGCCAAGTTTGTCTTAAAGCAACTCCAATCCCTTAAAAATTTCATAGCAGTGTATGAAAGCACTATTTTTTAAATCTTTACGTTACCATCAGATTAACATTGTTATTTGGACAAAAATAAAAAACATTCCTGTCTGACATGCCAGTGCCACTTTTCATGCTTGTAGTGTTATGTAACTAACAGTACAATACAAAAATATAATGACTATAATGTAAATGTAGAAGGAACGAGCAGCTTGTCAGCTTGACACATAGACTGTAAATTAAATTTAGAAGTTTGTTTCACTCCTTTCTCTTTTTGTTTAGAAATTGAAGCTAAAAAAAATCCAATTTTATAGGAGCTGTAGTTTTTGGAACCAGAGTATGCTCACTAGGGATGTGAAGCTTTAAGCCCGCCCACTCCAACGCACACAATCGTGGCATCACATGACTTTTCCTTTAAGAATGAAATGACTAATTACAGCTAAACGTGTTCAAAAAATTAATATTTGAACATACAACATCAAGCCTACGTGAATCAACAGAAGTCAACATGAAAAAAAAAAAAGTGGTGAAATGTTTTATTTTTTATTTTACCAAGGGTAAAATAAAAACAATCAATAAAAACTGGGTGGGATTCATGTAGTATGTTTAGCTCTTACCGTGAGTCACAAACTGGTTTTAAGACGTTTTATTCTAAAGTGGTTCAAAATGTTCTCATCCAAGCGAAATAAAGAAGCACCCAAACGCTTTTTTAAGTATCAGTGATTAAACAGGAAAACACTGAGAATGACACCAGGTATTGTGCTGAAACTCACAGGGTTTAAATTATCACAATACAGAGAAGTATTTTGAGTTGTGAACGAGGTGTTGAGAAAATGAGACATGACGGGACAAGAGAAAGCTTCACCCACTTACTCATTCAATCAACACTCAGCCCTTTAATTTATGGTTAGCTTTCCTTTCTAATCATCGCTCTGTTCAGCACCCACCAGCTGGCTCGCGCACAGTTTCTGCGGCTCGGTTAGCCACCAGAAATTGTCCCTGTTGATCATGACGCAAGTCGCCCAGCTGTGGTGCAACAAGCAGCTTCCCAGAGAGAGGAACTGGTTACTATTGTTTTTGCAGTCGCGGGTCCATTTTTACAACATTGTTAGCTTCACAACAAACTTTTTGCTTTGATGCAACCTCATTTCCTGCTCCTCAGCTTTAAGACAAAACTTAAGATCATTTCTTAAACCCTGGAAGTAAAAGATATGTGAACAGTTAGAGCTGCACAGTAAAAAGGAGCATGTGCCTAATTAGGAGGGGAAAATAAGCTTTGTAATAGTTGCGATAGTGACGTAGATAGCAGCTACTTAAATATCATGACCTCATCCTTTGCTACAAAGCATCTAAAATTATATAAAAAAAAGACGCTCTGGTTCAAATGTTAGTCTCTTCTGCAGTTACATGGCTCAGGGTAGATGTCAACTCATGGAGAAATGATCTGATAAAAACGAAACAAAGTGGCCTAAATTTTTATGCATTTTCCAATTAGCACACAATTATTTGAAGGGATAATTTAGTTCTTTTGAAGTGGGCTCCTGTGAAAATGTTATGAACGATCAGTATCTTACCTGTTTTAGATAGCTCTTTGAGTCTCAATTTGGAGACAAAGAGTTTAATTCTGACTGGCTTCAGGAGTTAATGGCTTCTGCGCTTGACCTTTTCCCAGAACTCATTTCCAAAGAACCTAACTACCACTAACTACTATAATACATTCAATGTTGATAGTAATAAATCAGTAACTGTTACATCAAATAGTAAGGTGCTTAAACTTAAATAAAGATGTCAAATGTTTCAGAACGTGTACACCTTTAAAAATGTGTGTAGTCTCAATTAAAAAAAGAGAGTGTCATATATTTGTATAGATTTTCTTTTTTTTTTTTTTTTTACATGACAGAAATCTGAGACTTTGCAAAGTTGTCACCGCTGGCTGGAAAATGTGACTAAAAAAATTTGTTTCCAAGATGAGTTGTTCTAACAAATGTGAATATGCAGATCTTATTCAGCCACTGCCTTTTCTGTCTTGACGGCTTCTTCTCTCCGTTTTCTCATATACATGATATTACTCCCACTTCCAGAATTTATTGTGTTTCTGTGTTGCTTTTGGTTGGTCAAATGGTGCACAGTCCCTTAGGTTCGAAGCAAACTGAGACCTTACAGAAAGGGAGTGACCTTAACTGAAATGAGGTTTTGTCCACAATAAAAAGAAAGAACTAGAAAGACCTTAAAAGTCATGAAAACACATTATCATTGATTTAAATTATTCCATAAAAATAAATGGATTTCTTTCTCTTTTTGTAAGTAGGGTTTTGTGTGATAAGTAGCCAGTGTCTTACCTGCAGTAGACAGCAGTCAAAGTGACCTCAGTTTGGAGATTCAAGGGAATTTTCTCATTAACCCCTTAGTCCCTATTTTGGATTGATCTTGTTGGCAGAAGTGCTGCTGCCCCCGGTACAGGGGTCGCTAGTGATGTAGGGGTTAAGGAGTCAACCATCAGCTAGAGCTCTGTTCCTCTGCTAAATGTGTCCCCAGAAAGAGAGTTTGCTTTTGTAATCCCTCATTTTTACTCTTTGTAATTTGGGGTTTAAGATGGGGAAACTGTGGAGATGACTAACAAACAGCAGGATACAGGAATTAGATACACCAACATGAACATTTAAGCAAACAGTTTTGTGTTTGAGATGCTTTAGATGGCTTAAATTTGCTCTTGAATTGGGCCCTAATCTGATCAGCTGTTCGACTGACTCCTCCATGAGAATTTCTCTCTGCTTCTCCAAATTGAGATTGCTCTGACTGCTGTATGCTGCAGGTAACGTACTGTCTGTCTTCAATATTTGAATACATTTAGTTCATGCTGAGATATTTTCATGTTTTGATTTGAAGTTCACTGCAGTTCTAATCAAATGATATACTATTTCATTCTAGATGGAGCCGTCATTCCCATACCATGATGCTTCCACCACATTTTTTCTCAATTTTACATTTTTTCTTCTCTAAATATTTGAAAATGTGATCTTTTGGGCTCCTCTGTCTAACAGGAACTGCTCTCTAACGTTCTTGTTCTCTTTAATAAGCTGCAGAAGGGCAGCAGTTACACTTTAAGCACACTTCTTACAGTTCTTCAACACACTCCTGTTGGTCAGAGTTCTCCTGACGGTGGATTCCTGAACATGTCCAGGGTTGCTCAGAAATCAGCCTGGGTGAAAACTTCCTACTCGAGAATGTCAGCAAAAATATGGAGACTCTGGTCTGAGTCACAGATTTCCTGGATTCTTCCTAAACCACATTCAGCCATAGCAGAAACTGAAATTTACAGTTTGAGTTATTATCAGTGCAGTGCAGCTGGCAGGCAGAAGATTAACTCACAAAAAAGTACTTATTGAAATGAAAATGCCAAAATAAAGCATCATATGTGAGTCATCTGTACAAGAAGCAGCAGCATGTCGTCGTTTACATTAAAAAAACAACTAAATGTGTTAGTCAGTAGTAGTTAAAAAGAAAAGACGGTGCAGAATTTTTGTCTTTTGTCTTCACAGTTTCTTTGAAAACTGCTACCAGCTAAAAGAAGTGGGGGAATGACTCTCAGCCACTTATTGTGTCTTTCTCCATCTGAGAGAGGAATGAGATGCTCCCAAGGAATCATTCTGTCACAACAAAGGTCTCATACTTTTAATGTTTTGACATGAAGAAGTCACAGCCATTCATTCTGCTTTTGCCCGACGTTATGTGGTCATCATCTCCCACTCATTTCATGTCTCTTGTTCTTTTTTTCTTTTTCGTTTTTTCTAAACACCTCCAGTGTGAGCGAAATGGAGGGGATGCCAGTAGTGGGGTGTTGTAATAGCAATGGATCTGTTTTTATATGAAAACTGACACTCCCTGCCACATGGGAAGGGCAGCTTTCTGGAGGGAGGTAATGGTTTCTTCTCCTGTTGTTCCCTGAGGTGGGCTGAGTGTAAATTACATCCAGCTTGGCCTCTGCACAAAACCAGAGCCAAGTCACACCCGCCTCCCACAATTCCCTTCCCTCCTCATCACCAGTTAGATCTTGAGAGATCTCTCCATTGTGCCAAAAAGACACATCAGACGGAGCAGCCAGCCTACATGTGGTGTTACCCTCTTACTTTTTTTGCCAATCTGTTATTCTTTCCATCCTTCAAGCTGAAATAACCCTTCAGCTGCAGCGACGCACCTTCAGTTTAGTCACTCTGTGCTTTAGGAGGTTTTGCAGACGCAGAAGGGGTGGTGGAGGATGAATGAAACGATGAAAATGCATACAACTCTCAGATCTACTTAAGTCAGATTGTAAGTGTCAGAGGAGCCTGGATGGAAGGCAGAAAAACCGTTGAGACTATTTGAAGGCCTGTCAGATCTAGATACATTATCTTCTGGTTGTACTGTTTCTCATTAGCCCCCCAACGTGCTGTGAAGCCCTGCCTGCCACACACAAAGTTCCTAAATGAGGCTAAGGTGGCTCTTTGATTTAGCTTACCAGGAAAACAAAAAGATTTTAGACAGGTCATATTTTGTAAGGGTTGGTGGAGAAATATCTAAAAACTTGTTTGAAAACTACAAAACATTTTTGGTTCTTCAGCTTTTAAGAACAGCGTTGATAAGCTGAAGAAATCCAACCTTGTACTTTTTGCTCCACTAAACTATTCAAACTCAAGCATTTTTGTCCGCCTTTAGTGTGGATGGTTTTTAAAACTGAATTTGTAAGTGCTGAAGATGCACTAAACATAACTTGTGACATCTTGTGTCGACTGTATGTCTGATAGCAAGCTGAAAATATACCTAATAAAATATGAATTAATATCAGGAGCAATCAGATAAAAGGTGGAATACAGTGATTCTTTAGTTAGGTATAGATGTATATGTTGGTTTTATGTACGACTTCGCCAAAAGCCAACATTGGTCTGCAAACATCAGGTGACGTGTCTCCCTATAAAACCGTTTCAGAGCCACAGAGTCAAATTATTTGGATTAAGATTACAGCTCTTCATTCACATCAGATCACAGATTAGTTTGCACCAACCTCCGTCTTGTATTGCTTCATCTGCACCTCTTTCTCTTCAAAATAAAATAACCTTCTATTATGCAAAACAACAAAGCTACTCAATCCCAACAATAACCTCCTAGGGTGTGCATTTTCCTCCTTTTGTCTTCCTCTGCTGCTGCGTACTAAATACAGAAAGACAGTCTATAGTAGCTGTGTGTTCCAAATACAGAAAAAATATGTATGTGGGCATTTTTGGATTAGTTTTTTGCTGAAGTAACTCTTCTGTCTGTGTAGAAAACAAGTCCTGGACGTCCATATGTGGCACCTTTCTAAGAAACGTGGAGGAACAAACACTCTGCGAAGCGAAATGCCATGTGAGCAGAATGAGATGTGTGTCCCGCTGCTAATAAGAGATTTAAAATAGAAGCGGCAGCAACAAATAGAGGAATATTTCAGATTCTATTTTTAGACTGGGAGTGAGGCGTTTCACCTTCCCAGCCTCAGCTTGTGTGGGATTCACAGGGGAGACATGCAAATGCATCAGGGTGGAGATCAGTCTGGTGTGCAGCACAACACCATGCATGAGCATTTTTTTTGTTTGTTTTTTAACGCAATCGGGCAAAGATATTATACTCTCAAAACAAGATCAGTCCTCTTCTGCGTAACAGATCAAACTGAATCCCTTTTATTCCACAGCTCAGTCAAACACAACATTCTCCAAGCTTTCTATTTTTAACATTCGCTGCCACCATTACACCAGCTGGATCTGCTGCTCATTCATCCACTGAGCAATAACCTGGCTCCCAGGCTCACTTTCATTCTGCACATTTCAAACATTATTACTTTCTAGGACCTTGTCGCAGCAAATTGCATTGATTAGCCATGCCGCGCTAAATCAGCTGTCTTTAATTGCGTTTACTTTGTGTTGCTTCACAAAGCATATGGCTCTGCATGATTGCAACTCAGTTGCAATCATCCAGCCCCCCCAAGTGCCAAAGAGGAAGACATAATGATGGGTCAAGGTAAATCAATGCGTTTGTGGGTTTCAAGCAGAGTTTAATCATCTGATAAGTGCAAAAGAAGTGAGCAAAAAATGTCACTGATTCCCATGACTTGATTTTTGCTGATGTTACATAGTTCCATTGTTTTATAGTTCATTATAAGTTAGTTTGTGGTTATAAAGCCTCAATCTGGCATAAGGCTTCCAGCAACAATTGATACTGTCAGTGGAACAATCACGCTTATAAATTAAAGTTGTTTTATTAAATTGAATTTCAAATAAAGACATATATTGTGTAGGAAGCAATACTTTCACCATTAATGTCCAGGATGAAGATCTTTTTAGTCCCTGTAGTTTTCCCCCTTTCAAGTTTTATATTTAAGCTCATCTAACCTAACAAAATTAACATGAACACAACTGTGAGTGTTATTTTTGATCAATTGCATTCAGTCTGTCAATCAGTCAGCAGCATAAATAAAAGCTAAAAAGTTCTGTAAAAACAAATGGGGGAGAAAAAAAATGAAATAAAAGGATGTATTTAAGTGCTTGCTTTGGATCATCAGTGTCCAAAACCTAAA
>JAOXNZ010000098.1:10306511-10319158 GCA_028566095.1 Kryptolebias brasiliensis | reverse complement strand
TCACAGCAGATAAAATAACAGGCAGAAAACAACTATCATTAAAACGGTATTTACATCTCAAACTAGATTAGCCTCTAAAGGAGCCTACTTCCATTTCCAGACAGATGTGGTTCCGTAAAAAAGCTCATTAGAAAGTACAGATCTAATGAAGAATCAAAATGAGCTTTACTCCATGGCTGTATTTTTTATTTTTTTTGTAAAAACTGCTTTGCCAAACATCAGAGGGCTCTTTTCACATTGAGTCAGAACAGGAAATGCACGTGTGCATGTAGAAAATGCATTTACTGCTGATGAAGCATGCTGAAAGATTTCGCCTTTCCCCCAGGAACCAGCAGGAAGGGATTTAAGAGTACCAATATCAAATAAAAGTCTGCTCTGCATTGATGATTATAAACTTTAAAACAACTTGGGTTTGAATTTATGACCAGCTTTAATTTAATAGAACCTGTTAAGCAAACCTATATAGTAATCCACTAATGTATTTTACTACCATACGGTTGGCTAATAAGCAGTTTCTTGCTTACGCTTTTAAAACACACACAGAGTCTGATTTGCAGTGACTTACGTGTGAAGCCATTGACAGCTACTCTGTTGGGATGGTAGAAGCCTTTTTTGCAGCTGCACTGGTACTTGCCCAAGACAAATCCATGACCCCGGAGTGGCAAACACTGTGAACAGAAGAACACAGGCTGAAGTACTGAGTTTAATTTAAAGTAAAACAAGTTTAACGTTTCTTTTCAAACTGTGTTGTGCTTAAAACTGCTTGAAAATAAGTTGAAATATGTCAGAGGCCTGCAGCTGAGAGTCTGTGAGCTCACTCTGAGACGACCCACGGGAGAGACAGGAGTCTAATTATTGAAGCTGTGAGATTCCTTGCCTTTTTTTTTTTTTTTTTCTAACTCCACCTTTTTACTTTTCGGGATTAAATTAGTGAGGTCCTTCATTTGATTTAGAGTCTGATAGGAAACTGGCTGCGGGCTGCTGGGAAGAACACATGGTGTGCCAGGAGGGCAGATTTGATCAACTTTTTCTGCTGTTTGCAAAGTTTCCAGAATAATAACTTAGTTAAGAGCACACCCTGAATAAAGAACAATCACTAATTGTATTTGAACACATCTGTATCATTTACCCAAACCTGCTCCTTTAAACTTCACACCAGACTGATTTTCACTTCTTTTGTTTTTTTTCTGAACAGAGATGTTAATAGGTTCTAATTCCCAAGAAACAACACAGGAATCAGAATAGCATCGGTACTTTAGCTGGCACTTGACACACAGAGAAGTGTCTGTGACCTGACTAAATGAAGCATCTGCTCTCCTCGGCAGACAGGACTCTGCACGCCTTAAGATGCTCCTACTACTGACAGTCAATGGAGGTCCTCGGTGAGTTCTGGATGTTTCTTTAGCCTGAGGGTGTAGGACTCTCAGCCGAAGCTTTGAGAGGCCAGCGTAGAGTCAAAACAAAGTAAATATTGGACCACTTATAAGTGGACGAGTTCCTCAAATAAACCCCGCTAAAAACACAAAAGTCATTTTAGTCGCACCATTAATCTGCTGAAAAGTGCTTGTTTGCCATAGTCATGTATATCTTTTTATGTCTTTAATCCACTGCTAGTGATTGTAGAGTTTACTCGCTGTCAGGTCTAGCTACAATATATACCGATGTTCAGAACTTTCTGACCCATCAAGGCTCCATTAGTCCACTGGTCTGGTTAGTCTGGTTAATTATGTGGGGCCACGTTTGAAGTGCTTTGAGTTGTGAGGAGAAACCTGCATGAATCAGAGTTGTTGATTTACCTCGAAGCTGTCTTTCAGTGGATGCATTACCTGGCTGAAGGAGGTCAGTTGACTAGGGAGGAGGCATGGGCTGGTTTACAATATCAAGATATACCAAGGTTTTAAACACTCACTATGTCAAAACCACTACATTTTTTCATTATATCATTCCTGTAGTTTAATTCCTGTTTGGTCAGATTCTGGAAGGAGTCTGGGGTTTTCTCCAGTCGTATGTAGCACCCCTCCTCCCCTACTTGTTGCTGCAAGTTGCCAGTCAGTTTTGCATAATGGATATTTTCCAGAACTTCTCCCTTCTTTCAAAAACATTGCCTGTTTGGAAATGTTTCAGACAGTGAAAAACAGATGGTTAATATATAGATGAGGTGCAACACTTATCACTGTTTGAAAAATAATGGCCAAGCATTGCTTGAAGAAATGCATATCACCACTGCCTCTCGGTGTTGGGTCATAACTAATGTCTACAGCAAGCTAGGAAAGTTAGCATGTCTACCAACAAATACACAACCTGCTGCCGGCTGCTACAAAGGCTAATAACCTGTCTAACTAACTAGCTATAGTCAACTTTACAAAGAGTAAAACCAAAAAAAGTACTAACATTTTGCATGTTTACTTTAGAAATTTAAATTTAGCTGGTGTTTATTCTATATTTTTGTTTAGATTTTCAATTTTTGCGTAAAACTATATCTTTTAAAACTTGTGATTAAGGTGAGAAATTAGCCTTGACCTTCAAAATATCAACAGTTGATGACAATGGATAAATTGAAAAGCAGCGTCTGTCTTGCTTTCACTGAGTGTGAGACATTTAGTGGACATCGGTAAAATCTAGCTTTGACAAAACGTGTTTGGTTTGACTCTCCCCGTGCACATACTGCAAATGGTTACAATCAAACCTGTAAAAATATTACATGTACAATAATAAATCATTACTAAAAAGGACTACAATCGCTTTTTATGGGAGAACAAGGAATAAAGAAAGAATTCTTGGTTTAATGCCATCTATCAAAAAAAAGACTCAAGACCAGAGGTTCTGGCAGCTGAAGGAAATAGTTTGATTTTCACTGTGGACACCAGAGTCTGCAAGTTCATCAGTTTAGTCTATCATTTGGATTTAGGCTGCTGAGTCGTTCATTAAAATCCACCTGGTGCAGCTTTGAATGAGACCTCTGGTGCAGCATGAGTCAGAAACCTGATTTCATCTTTAATTCCCCAACAGTCGCCTCTTCAGGACAGCTGGTGCACGCAGCAGCAAGTACCTGCCACTGTTAATATACCCACCTCATGGCGACACAGGGGGAAATGGCCACAGACAAGTGTCTGTGTGAGTATGCATTTTTTTTAGTGTGCGTGATAAGCAGAGCCAGGAATAGCCTTGGCAGTACATCCCAGTGCTGCCTGCTGCGGTGACAGATGAAGGGCTCGGATGTGGAGTGTGTTGAATGGGAAAGCAGCTCCCACCTCCCAGCCACCTGCCATCAGTCACATGTGATCACAGCCAGAAGCTTTTTTGAGCAAGTCAAAAAAAATAAAAAATAAATAACTCCGACTGTGGATCAGATTTGTGCGTTTCTCTACAGAGGTGGAAGGAGCAGAGACTCCCGGGCCAAACGTCAAGTAGAGCGAGTGGTCAGGCTACATGAAACTCTGACGTATTGTCTGATTTTATGTCAAAAATAATCCTTCCACTTGTTGTCCAACAATTTAGTTTGTCACAATGCATTATGGGTAGTACTGATGCAATATAAATATAAATATCACCTCAAACACTGAACACATCACACAATCTATTGATTTCTAAATGCTAATATACTGAATCTGACTATCTTGAATACTGAACCTAAATACATTATAACTGAACAGAACTGTGTTCAACTGGAATGAACTGAATCAAATGTTATTAGATTATTAGATTTGAACTGAGGCTGATCAGAAAATATCTAGGGTCAAAAGTGCCACAGCTCAATAAGAAATGCATCTTAGATTATTAGTTGTATGTCATTAACTGATTAAAAATTCAACTAAAATACATAAAACAAACCAGGTAAATGTATATTATTCAATTAAATTGGATATGAGCACACACATAATTTGCAAAATACACAATAAGAATAAATGTCACCATAATTACACAAATAAATTATTGAACTCTATTAAAAACATTCTATTTTAAAAGTTTATAATCACTGGAAGCCAAAAGTGATTAACTTAATTAGCTATTTTGTTATTTAAGTCATTACAGATTAGAACTGGATTTAAATACAATAAACTGTTACCGCATAATAAGAAATTTGTTGTTAAAAAATAAAATAAAATTACAAATAATACAAAAAAAAACCATTCTATTAATGGAAACATCAATATTTTATTTAATGTTTAATGTATCTTGTGTTAAAATGCATAATAAAATAATTTAAAGTTTGATTTATCAACAGATCCTGATATCTGATTGATTATTTTCACTTCCAATAAAATGGTTAAATGATTAAAATCCAATTCATTAGGAAGCAGAACTTGTATTTGTTTAAATTTCGGTAAAAATAAGATTGCTGCCTCTACATTCATTCATTTGTGGAGATCCTTCGTAAAGATTAAAGATCTGTTGTGGAGCAGAGTTGGCCCTGATCACTGATTGTTGAGGATCAAAGCAGAGCAGGATTACAAAACAAATAAATAGTCAATCAACTTTTTTTTGGCTTAATATAAAAGAAATTGTTGTTCAAGTTAATCCCAAAATTAAGTTATTAATATAAAACATTAGAAATTTGATTTGAAAATGTTTAGATAATTCTATAACTATCCGCTTATTTAATAAAAATATGGCACTTTTTTCCCTCCATACAGGGTTAGAACTCAAGGTACAGAACGTACAAATGCGCCCAAGAAGGAAAAATGAGTTGTTGCTCTGGCTTGAGTGTACTCAAAATTCTCTTCACAGCACAATAATTGGGGTGTTGTTTTAATTTTTTTATTATTATTTATTAACACTATTTGTTATTTTAACCAGTGGAGGTTTTGGAAATTTAGAAAACAACAAACACAAATTCTGCGTCTCAGATCATGGTGAAGTTCTAGCAGTTTGCAGAATCCAATCCGACACCCTTTTTTTTTTTTTTTTTTTACACAGCTGAGCCGGCTGTTTTCAGACACTAAAATATTGTCCATCATCGTATTGACATTTTGATTACTTGCAGAGACACGCAAATATGATCCACCTGATCCTCTGGGTTAGAGTCACGTAACAGAAAAAGAAAAACTTCCAGAGATTGTTCTGCCTGCCTCCAACCCCCCAGGCTTCCCCACCAGCTCACCTCAGAGGTGTTTGCATCCCAGCTGTGGCAGCTGTCAGTCACACACACTCTGACACGCTAATTGCCATGGAGACGTGTGTGTGGCTGCGAGCGAAGACCTTTTTATTGGAGAGTGTTACACTGTTAGAGCTGTGCAGTCTCACACAAAGCTCACACTGGCTGGGATGTGGTTTCATGCTTTCTTTCTAATCAGTATTTAATTTTATTTATTTAATTGGAACAGTATGTCTAGCCATTGTAAAGATTAATAATGTGGCTATGATTAGCTGTAAATACAAGCTGTTTCAGTATTCAAAAAGGGAATAGTACATTTTTATTTTGCCATATAGTGAGCCTACATTCATGTGTACTTTTCACTCCATTTATATTTCTTTCATCAGCTAGATTTTCTATATGTAATGTTTGTCAAGAACATGCAAGAGAAAACCAGCTAAATATTAGATTTACCAGGAGAAATAAAAAGCACCGCACTTGATTGTGAATACTGAGTTTCATCAAGTGTCTTATAACTCGTTCATGTTTACAACCCAGTTATTAATCTAATTAAAAAACATTTATAAAATCTTATTATAAAGTGGTACCATTAAACTTTACCTGAACCATATTCAAGTCAGAAACCTACACTAAAGTGATTAAAACACCTGATGTATTCCAGATATAACAAAATTTGTTTATTTTTCCACTGTTTTAAAATGATTGTAAAGGCCCAGATGTCACAGCCTCACCATGACACACACATACACACGCACATGCACGTCATCCTTTTTACCTTTCATTCTGTCTGTAAGTAGAAACACTTTTGGGATGAGGCGCCCAGACAAAATGCATTACGATTTTTAAACTAATTAAAAGTCTTGTTCAACTTCTGCCGAAGCACATGAACGTTACTGTGTCACATGACATTAAAACGCAGCAGGAAAAAGGCCGTCTGAAGTCAGGACAGCTGCTCCATCGGCTGAGATCTCCATCTGGAACAACAATCCCTGACAGAACTTTACTGTCCGTTTATATTGTTTCAAGTAGAGTATCAAAACTTGGAATAAAGGCATTAAATTGGTTCTAAAATATAATATTATTGTCTTTTTTATAGACAATAATGTTTAGGCCTGTTTCTGTATGTGTGCATGTGTCTGTTAGCAAAATATCTCATGAGCTGCTAAAGCAATTTTAATGACATCTGACGTGCATCTACAAATGATCAACTTTTGAAGTCAACCTGACTCACGATGGCTGCCACAGCTAACTGACCTTAGAAAACACATAAAAAGCAGTAGCGCAGACAGTTCTCCATATATTGAGCAAAAACTTGGTGTGGTAGTAACTAAGAGTGACCGCCAACTCATTCTCCGAGCACAAACTAATCACACGACCTGTGTGTTTAAAACTTTACCTGTTAGAGTCAACTCAGACTCAGGCTGTTAGCAAAATATCTCATGAACCAATAGACAGATTGTAATGAAACTTTCAGAAATGAATCACTGGATGCACATCTACAACTGATCAACTTTTGGTGAAAATCCAATTCAAGATGGCCGCCACAGCTAAAGGACATTAGCAGACACAAAAATGCCTGTAACTCAATCAATCATTTTTATAAGGAGATACAATTTAATTTGGTAGTAGCTGACAACACATACAACATGAGACTGAGTGTAATGTTATTTTTAAGGTTCAACCAAAACAGCTACAACTCCAACATAAGATTAACTTATTTTAATACTCTTGAATGAAAGGTGGTGGGTGATTTGCATTCCTGCAGGAAATACTAGGCCTTTCATTAAAAGGTTTTGGCATTATTTCTTACTTCTTTATTTTTCTCTCAAAATTTAGGTGAAATGTGATAAAAACAGATTTTCTACTTGTGTGCGATTTTTGTCTTTTTGAACTTTCAATGAAGTTGTTTAAATGTCAGATTTTTCTGTTCATAATTCTGACAATTTACAACCAATCTCTCACTGAATATAAGAATCTGAAAACTAGCATGAGATTTTATTTTATTTTATTTTTTACATTTTAGCGGATGCGGTTTGATCAAATGAATGTGACTCAAAGGGAAAATCTATATTCTAATGCACCCCTCATTACTATAAAGCTTATTTTCTGTGCCCAAATGTAACATTCTCCTCATAGAAAACACAGCAGCTCTTCTCCATCAGCTTTATATGACATGAAGCAGGGGAATAAAGACGAAAACAACTCAAAGCGTAGCACTAATTGCTGCAGAGGCCGGGGGTCTTCCACCTGAGCAGGAAACCAGAAGCTCGCTTATAATTCTGCTGGCTAATTAGAGCCTGCTGAATACTCTTTCTCTCTTTGAAATAAGCCCACGGTCTTCCGGTCCAGCATAGTGCCTCATCAAGCAGTAATAGGACTCTGCAGATATTTGTAATGACCCTACAGAGTGCAACATGAAGCCCAAGGAAAGCTTATCATCAAGTAATTAGAGACCGGACTATAGAATTCGCAGACAGGAAGACAGAAGGAGGAAAAGGGCAGTCCGTCATGTACGCACAGCTCAGAGCAGCGTGCTGCTGTAAATCACCAGTTCAGCACAAGACGTGTGCTCGGGCACGAGGGAAATTAGAAGGAGGAGTAAATAAAGGAGTTGCACGCAGTCTGAAGAACATTAAAACACCTGCCTGGGATTCTTACAATCAGAAAAATTACTTAAAGGGTTTGTTGGTTCTAATCATTAGAATAAAGAGACTCATAACTTGTCAACATGTGTGAAAAATGTAATCATGTCCAAGATGTTATTCATACATGTGAAAAAACACGATATACTGTACAATTTTACAATTAATCAAACCACGCTCCTGTTTATGACAACATTTTAGATATTTAGAACATTTTTTTTGTCTTAAAAAATAAACATTACAGAAATTAAAGGTACTCATTGCAAACTTTGAGACCAAACATAAAAAAGGTTATCCTGAACATGAAATGGTGCAGTTTGAACAAGTTAACTCCAACTGTTTTCCAGATATGTAATTCTGAAATGCGGGTACACACACAATGTAAACAATGCACTTTTATGTGCATATATTACTCATCAAATCTGAGATTGAGTACGTACAAATACCAAAAAAATGTCAGACGTCTCCATCTCACATTTTTGTCACTTTGGCTGTTTCCATAGATAAACAAGCACAGGTGGTAAGGATGGCAACCATTCACCATTTTTTTTTTAAATTTAAGGACACATTAACAATTGAAATGCAGAAAAAAAATTTGTGGATTTTGTTTTACACTTCATGAATTTCTTTTTGACCGGTCTTCATGACATTGCAGTGAGTGCCTTTAGTAATAAATACAAATTAAGAAATCTCCTATTTTGAAATATTTATGCAGCACAATGGTTACTGATAACTAAAACCATGCCAGACCTCCATAATATGATCTAACATGTCCGAAACTATAATTAGACTTGTTAAAAGCTGTAGATATCTAAAGGTTTGCCAACAAAAAAAATGCTTTATCTGCTATAATCAAGCTGAAAAGCTTTTAATATTCCCAGAACTGACATTTTTCTTCCTGAGCAATTTGTTGTAAATCACTTCAGGTAGTTTTATGGTAGTTCACGGTATTTAAGCAAAGCTGGGGGGTTAGCAGCTGCTGGCAAGTCACACAGCTAAGGAAGATTAATTTACATGTGCATATATCTGTGCATAATAAATGATATAAAGAGTTCATTCTTAACATGTTATTTTGATGAGCTAAGCATCTGCAGGGTTTTCTCACCTTGTTTGGAGACTAAAGTTTTTGACAAAAATTGGGATTTGTTCTAAACTGAAGGCATAAAACCTGTAAAACCAGGAGTCATCAAGGGTCAGACAAAAAGCTTTCATGTGCTTCACAACTTTTAGACCTTGATCTAGATTAAAAACCAAAATGGTCAGTTTATTTTATTCACAATCGTTACAAAAAGTCTTTACAAAACATGCGGCCCTCTGGACAGGTTTGGAGTTTTACATATGTAATTTTTGCAAATCCAATTAGTTGACTCAAATCTGCAGAAGGTCTAATGAATGTGTGACTTGCATTCTGAAAGGATTTATTATGAGATGCCAAAAGTTTGGTGTGACGTCACTGTGGCAGTTGTACGTTTGTAAATTAATCTTTTTTTTTTCAGCGGGCACAAGAAAAAATAAAAATAAAAACATTAAATAAATGCTCCTGTCCAATTGCAGCAACATTTGGACATTTCAAACTAAAGCAACTGGTATATCATCACACAAACCTTGGACTGTAGACCCAATTCCACTTAGAAAATATTTGCTGTTTTCAGAAGGAAATCTTGGTAGTTGGCTGTCTGTTTGGTACAGTTTGAGTTGTTTAAGAGCATCATGATGAATAAACAGTGAAATACATCCCTGTTTTTATGTAACAGCAATTGTGTGTCTGAAACAGAGTAAATGAGACAGGAAGGGCAAACAAATAAAGTGTTGCTTCAGGCTGGGATTGTACCACATTTAAACTTTTTAGAGGGGGAGTATAAATAAACTGCTGTGGCTCTGAGCAGACTTTAGCACTCAGGCTGGATGACTGAGACTGCTCAGAGGGACAACGAGATCCAGGCCTTTAAAAGAGGTCAACCACCAGACGTTAGCCTGAACAGCCTCGCTTTGGGCGCCGTCCAAAGACCAAAGCCCAGGCACCAGAAAGATAAACACTCTGGCCTGAAGGGAGCACAGCACTACAGTCAGCCTGAGATGAGAGAACAGCTCACACCACGGGTTACCGCTTTCATAATCACGTTCGCAGCTTAAGGAGGTGTCAGAAAGAACTGAATCCAACTGTCCTGCAAATATACGACATGTGGATGCTCGCAAGCATAAAATCATGAATAATAAACACTGAAAAAGAGCATCAGGAGTGCCCAAAGGCTCCCCGAGTAAGAAACACTGGGCACAAACGGGGGTGAGTGGTATTTTCTCCTGTGAGATTGTTTTCATGTCTATAACTATAGTCCACACAAGGACAGGGCTGCATGCGGCTGTTTCCCCTTTGTTGCCTTAGAAGTGATAGATGTTTACTACAGACATCAGAAAGAAAACTTTGGTCTGCTTCAGTAATTCTGACAAGAAGTTCTCCATCATTTCGACCCAGACTGCTGGTATGACATGAATATAAACACTTCTCCCATCCTCTTTTTTCAAAAAGAAAGTTTCCCAGCATTTAAAACTTCTCAAAAACTGTATAACACACCATCTATAGAGCTGCAGAGGGCAATACATGTCTGTTTATTTGAAAGAGTTACAGTATTAACCTTCTTTCTGCTTATGTCACTGTTTAGAAGCTTAATATCCTAGCTTCCCTCTTTGGAGCAGCGTAATTCATTGGCACAAGAGGGTTTCACTATAATTATAGGTTGGATTCAAATCTGTTTGTGCACAGCTCTGTTTCCTTTGTATCAAAGACCCTTATCAAGTCTGGAGCATAATCACAGCTCTTGCAACATCACTGATGATAATTAACAATTACCCTATTTAAAAAGTCCTGAACATACTTTTAACAGGCAACAAATGTCCTTAAAGACAGTTCACGTTGTTTTCCTTCCCCCAAAGTTCTGCGATGAGATCAGTGGAGGTCTAAAGGGCCGTAGCCCATTGTGACACGAGTCTTGGATCGGGTCTCCTGAGAGGAAACCAGCCCCGTTTCCAACTGCAGAGGAGGTCCCAGGATGCCCAAACGACTATTTTTATCCAACGAAACGCAACCTGGCCTGCAGATGAAGCAGATTTTTTTTTTGTTGTTGTTGAATGAGCGCAGAAGGAACATTCGGGATGAGAAAACTGTCAGAGAAATAAGAAAATAAGCTTGCAAAATAAACTTTTAAGGAGGGGAAACTGTTTTAAAAAGTAATGATGCAAGTGATGTTTTTTTTTTTCGAATTGGTCAGAAATAACTCTACGACAAAATGCCTATTAGTTTTTATTGTTTTCTACAAACTAATTCCATTTTGCAGCAAACTGTTTCATGATTTTAAGTTTTTTTTTAAATAAATAACACCAATGTAACCTGGTTTTAAATCTGAAATGAACCAAATTTAGTAAATCCTATCTTGTCTCTTGTACGGTAATCTGTGGAGCTGACAAAGAAGGTTCGTTATCACAGTAGCCCTTATGACACAAGGCTATTGTGTGGTTTGTCTGTTGTAGCCAGGCTGTAAGTAAAGATTGCAGGACGGTGAAATGAAGAGTAAATCACAGACACAGAGAGGGATATGAATGGTTTGAGTTGTTGGTCACCACTCTGATTTGCTCCAATCAGCTCTTGTGAAAATTGTTGATTTAGGCACAAAACAAAAATCAATCCACCGATGCAGTTGTTTTTTTTTATATTTTCCATGACCACAGTTGTGTCTTTTTACAGATTGGAGACTATTCTCTTTGTAAAATAAGGAAAAAATGCATTAAATTCATTAACAGTAGTAGTAAAGTGCCTATATTCATAAGAAAGTCAATGAAAATGAAAAAACTCTAAATGTTTTGTGGGTTTTTTTTCACATTTTTTCAAAATTTAAATGATTGCTTCTGACTCTTGGCTTTTGTTCCTTTCATTTAGCACTCATTTTCATGGCTGCAGTAATCATTTAGGTTAAGTGTCACTGACTTTCACTGGCTACGGCTCCCCAGAGCCCAGCCGCTTGTTTTGAGCAATAAGCTAATTGACTGAAACATTCATCATCTTCACCCACAGCCACATTCTGGCATGACAGGTGCCCTGCAGGGGTGGGAATGTCCTGAAGAATGACAAAACGCACTAATGGAAGCGCTGTTGGAGAAGGATGACAGGAAAAGTTCTCCTCCAGCTGCATGTCAAACAGGACGTTTGCTTGTAGATGACCATCTTTGTGCTCAAAGCCTGTTTGAGTTTTGATTTAGCAGTTTCATCTGGGCTGGTATGAGTCATAGACACAATAATTTAAAAAAATGCTGTGTTTGCACTTAGCTAAATAAATGCAGTCACTAAAGTAATCAAAGTCTAAAGCAAATTAATCGCAATATATTGTTTCTGACAGCAGCATCTTGATATCAAATGCCTGTAAATTAATAGCAACTCAGGGGCTGTTGGCCAAAGCAACAGATTGCCAAATTGTGAATGATGTTAAAGTTTGTTAGAGAGGTTTGTTCAGTGATCCACACCAGTGGTTTGCAAAGTTTGGAGTCAGGACTCCACTGTGGGTGATAAAACACAGAGTGGAGCGTGGTGTGATGGGGTACAGATGTCAAATTAAATTTAAACATCCATCCATCCATTTTCTTTACCCGCTTTTCCATTCCGGGTCACGGGGAGCAGGTGCCTATCTCCAGCAGTCACTGTGCGAGAGGCGGGGGACATCCTGGACAGGTCGCAAGTCCATATAGAGACAAATGAGACAAACGACCATTCACACTCAGGGAGTAAACCCACGTGTACACAGGGAGAACATGCAAACTCCACCCAGAAAGGCCCCAGGCCGGGATGTGATCCTGCAACCTTCCTGCTGGGAGGCGACAGCTCTAACCACTACGCCGCTGTGCCACCCCTACATTTAAACAAT
>JAOXNZ010000098.1:10294099-10306411 GCA_028566095.1 Kryptolebias brasiliensis | reverse complement strand
GTGATCCTGCAACCTTCCTGCTGGGAGGCGACAGCTCTAACCACTACGCCGCTGTGCCACCCCTACATTTAAACAATAATGATAAAATATTTTCTACAAAGGTTAGAAAAGACAAAAACAGTATAGTCACTGTTTTGGTTGTTGTTGCTGTTTTTGCTCTTTTTATTGCCTCTGATATATACCTACAAATGTAAACTTTAAAGCCTTTATCCTTTACAAAAAACATATTTAATTCCTTGAAGGAATATAAACTGCTTGCCACCTTTCACCAGAGTTTTAATCAAGGCACTTGCATGATCTGTTAGCATTCATATTATAATATTCATTCATTTTGTGTTGGTGAGGGTCAAATAGCTGTAGAAGTCATCTTTAATCACCTACTGTTTACTTTTCAAAACCTACAATTAGCAGGCTTGCAATAAACAATAAAATAACAGTGATTATAAGGTAGAACACCAATATGCTTACAGTTAAAACAACTGTTAAATGCCTCATGTTTTACATATAAAACATAAATAAGTAAATATTTGATCCAGTAAAGTATTGATTCAGGTAAAGCTAAAGCTTCCTCTTTATTGGCTATAACTTCAAATCCTTGTTGAAAGGTGTGTGCATATCATGAAGAAATGAAGAATTTAGACAATAAATCTATTAAACTATCCCACTTAAGTGTGAAAACAAATAGTTTAAAAAACCAACAGTGCATTCTGGTTTGCAAAAGATAATGGATCAAATTCATACAAATCCCTCTGTCCCATTACTTGGAGTAATTACTTTAGATTTTCAGAGAGAGAAGGTGCAGTGATGTGTCAGGTTTACAAAAAACAATGCATACTGTTAGTCTTAGAGAGAAATTTGCATTGGCATGTCAGTTACAGTTACAGTCAGTGTGAGAAAAGCTGCAGTCAGTGTAGTTCTACTTTATTCTTAAAGTAAAGTTCCTTACATACATGTTTGGTTATTCAAAAATGACACAAAAATAAAGGATTTTTGAGCAAAAGACTCATAATAAACCAAACAGACCAAAAGAATCAGTTGTCATCATTAGATTCTCAACAAACACGGCCTAAAAGTCTGATTTGGACAATTTTGGCTTCCTGTATTTTCCTCCTCACTGGCCTCATTTTGTTTAGCCTTTGTCTGCTCATGGTGGATCAGTCATCCTCAGCGTCTGGCGCCGCCTGAGTTCGCGCCGCCTGCACACCCGGCTGCTTATACAGCAGCTCATGAAGCAGACTACGACGAGGGGAGGCCTGAGAGCCAGCCTGCCGGAAACTACATCTTTGTCGTCAAATTCAGTTGCAAGAACAGCGGCACTTGAACCCACTTCTAACGTGAAAATGGACAATCACGGGCGTGTGAAGAACAAAAGTCGCAGACGCTTGAATTCTGATGGAAACAGAAATGATGCTAGGGTTAAAGCGAGAAGAAATGTGAAAGTAGAGAATGGATCCTCTAGATAAGACATTCTACTGCAAAATCAATGCAACAAATGTTTCCAATAATAAAATCCTAAACATTTAAATGTCTCTAAAAGCTTTAATAGGCACCAAAAGGACAGAATTACTGTCAAAAACACTGAACACCCTTAACAATGCAGCTTTTTAATGACATTATCACACATGGCCTCACAGGGAAACATCTATTTTACCTAGTTGTGCACTTAAGAAACAAAATATTTCCAATAAATATGGCTTATTGTAAATCCCTTTGGCACAGATTAGTGGTATGTGTGTAAATCATGAACTAGAACAATAAAAGCAGATAAGGAGGTGGCTGAAATCACTGCTGCTCAGTCACTTCTTGTTTTCCTCTACTGTTTACACAACCGTCGTGATGATAATGAGGACTTATGGGTAATGGCGCTGTCATACAAGACAGAACATTTCCTGCTACATGTTATGACCCCAGCACTATTGCACAGGGATAGGCATTAATATATATAATTTAGACCATTAACAGTGTTTTTATCTTTTAAGACACACACACCCACACACACACACACACACCTGCTGAAACACTCGGTCAAAAGTTGCTCATATTGACCGTCCAGCCAGAGGTGGAAGTACTCAGACAAAGAGAGTGATTAATTATTAAAAGAGGCTCACTGCAACACATTACATCACATGCATTATGAAGCAGTTTGATCTACAACACATCTTTAAAATCTATCTGAGAGACTGAATCAGCAGGACAAGTCGCATTAGTTCACATCAACCAGGAGCAGTTCGGAAAATTAAAAACTTTAATATAAAGCGTTCAAATATTCATATACTTCTGACTGTCGAGCTGCATGTTTCTGCCGTTACTGGCGCGCTAACGGGGTAATTGTTGAGTTTTCTTAACCGTATCATATTAGATGCAGTAAGTTTATCAAACTAAATAAAGGTCAGCTGTCAATAATGTGCAGAAATGTACAATATTGTGCAAAAGTCTTGAGTCATCCATTATTTATTGGTGTTTTGCTTCAGAGTAGCCAGATTTTTCTTGTAATCCTTGGTCTTGATTAATAAATCTTCAGGCTTTCTGAAGGTGTGTTTTGTTTCTACCTCCTTTGTGTATTAAGCCACTGAACTCTGATATTTGAATCATTCAGGCATAAAAAAAACCTCCTAAACTCAAAGGATGGACAAGTGTTGTGTCGACACATAGCATCTTCCAGCAGACTGTAGCAAAAACATGTGATTTGTTCAAACTTCTTTTTAGCTGTAGCCACAAAAATGCCAAAGATAGAACAAATTTACAGCTTTAAATAGCATTTTGTAACAAGATAATCACTAAGACTTATTAGAATTAATTTAATCTCCAATCAAACAAAACTTCTGATATACCTAAATGCAAACTTTCAGAATTTCTACCCATCATATCTATACAGGTCAACAAGATCAAAAGAAGATACCTTCACACCCCGTACAATAAAATATGATCACATTCAGCAGTTGGTGAGGAAAAAAACTGAGTAGATTATTTTATTTTATTCCTTAAAGTAACTGTTGATAGTTTTAGCATCCTGTCTAAGAGTGAGATGCCTTAAGACGGGACAATTTTATAAAAAGTAAAACAACCATGGCCTTTCTTTTCCTCTACAAGAGTAAAAAATCTGTGTTTTGACCCTGGAAACAGCCCCTTAAAGACTTGAACCAAGCCTGTGCAGTCTACTTCTCTCTGTTGCCTAATGAGGACAAAATCACTTGCCCCATCTGTCAAGCCCGGTTTCACGCAAAGCGGTGCATTCAGTGTCAACAGACAAACACATCGTATTTCATGACAACGCAGCCTTGATCGAGGAAACAACTGAGCCGAGGCGCAGCTGCCTTCAATAAAACTTCACGTGGAATCGAAACATCCTTCTTTACTGCAGCTTAGACACACTAGAGAATTCATTTAAAAGGATGTATATCAACTAATTCTGTACCAAACATTTTATTGACTATTAAAGGCTGGAGTATGACTGATGTCTGTCACCTTTTGCATCACATGCATGAGAAACACACTCATAAATCGAAAGGATAGCTCAGTTGGTAACACTGAGAAATAATCTTGTTTTGTCACAAGACATGCAGGTTTACTGATGTTCCTTTGAGTGCTTCATAGGGAGTCAGGAATGGGGGTGGGGGGGACTGAACGGGTGTCCATTACTGTCCACTTTTACAGAGAGGATCAATCTCTGTCTGAGCCACATGTCCGGCACACTCACCTCCATGGTGGTCAGGTTGCATCGATGGGTTCCTGCAAACCAGCCATCAGAGGAGCACTGGTCGATATCAACATCCTGCAGATTAACGTCCACCCGCACCACGCCCCTGCAAGACAAGGAGGGCAGAGTAACAGATTGGTTTAAAGGTTGATGATGAATTAAACGGATAAAATCAAAACAATAGGCAGCCGATCCTGTTCGGGGTAAAAACCCTACTGGGCACTTTGAATTTTACTGTAAGGAGTTTAGCATGGTTTCACACCTGATCTTCTCTGCCTCTGCTCTAACTACAGATATATGGAGGATCCCACAACTCTAGAGGACAGGTGTCATTTAAGTCTTCACCCTTAAAACACAACTCATTTCTGTTCCTTTCGTTTTAGTATTTTAAGTTATGTTGTCAGTTAATTCCTTTGGTAAAATTTTTTTGCAGGATTGTAAATTGTAACGTTCCATTATTAGGCTTTTAGTTGACTTTATTTTCCTGCTGGATATTGTTTTTGTGATTTGTTGTTGTATGCAGGACTTTGGTCAACTCTGGTTGTTTTAAATGCGTTGTACCACCTGATTTGAAATAAACTGGTGATTTCAAAAGGAGTTTCTTTAAAAAACAAAAAGCTAATGCCCCATATTTCCAGACTTGTTCATCTGCCGGAGACAGTTTTTCTTTTGTCTTCCACTTGTCCACTTTATGAGTTTTAAGAACTAAATTTATCTTAGTGGTTGGATGTAAGAACTGGACAGGAAATGAGTGAAAAAGCAACTAAAGAAGAGCTTTGAAAGACCATCAGAAAGCCTGGAGAACTGTTGATCAAGACCGCTTTAAAAGATTACAAGAAAGTCTGGCTCCTTGGAATCAAAATAAAAATAAATTAGGGGTGGTTTGTTTGGCATGGTGCTATGTATTTGTAGTTTTTGTAAATATTCAGTACAGTTTGGCTTTTTTTCCTCTGCTCTGACAAAAAATAAGTGCCATAATTTTAAGGACTTTAAGTTGATTAAAGGTACTCAATGCAAACTATGAAATCAAACATAAAACGTTATCCTGAACAACATCAAATGGTGCAGTTTGAGAACATTTACTCCAGTAATTTTCCAGCTATATTGATATATAATACTGAAATGAAGGTACGCACTCAATGTAAACAAAGCACTTTTATCTACATACTTTATGCAACAAAAATAAATATGTACAAACTATCATTGTTTACCTATTTTCACTCACTTTGGCTGTTTCTGTAGTTAAACTAATTCTGTTGGTTCACAAAATTTGCTTAAAGATTTTTAATTTAATTGGGTTTTTTTTACGTTTGACCAGTCTTCATGACACTGCAATGAGCACTTATAAAATAAGGCAAATTAGTAAACATTTATCTTTTCACAAAGAAAATGCACAGGTTTAAGAATGTTTTCTTAATTTTGCACATGTAGGAAGTATTGCTCAGTCTAAACTGTACTTGTGCACATCATACTGTACATATTTTAGAATCAGATGAACTTGTTGTCTCAGGGATGTCAAAAGCGCCTGTTAATCTATGAATCTGACAATTGTGATATTCGGAAAGAAAGGAATTAAAATAAAATAAAAAGTCATTTCCTATAATTTAACTCAGTTTACAATGACACAATAAACTTTAAATAAATCACTTAACATGACCAAAAAAAAATAAAATGACCAAAAGCAGCGGCAGCTTGAAGATGCAAGAATCAGCCCCAGAAATTTCAAACGGGGCTGCAGAGGTTTTACACTTGCTTAGCTTTCTAAAGCTCCATGAAAAGCAGGTCAGCCTGTGATTCTGGGGGTCAGTCTCTGATTCTGATAAATCTTTTTTTCACCGGTGTGGCGTGTGTCACACTAACTGCAGCGAGCACACACATCGTCATATGCTGCTCCTGCAAGTTTCCCAGCAATACAAGATTTTTCAAATTAGGTTTAGGACTGTGTTTAGGACTGCGACCTCAGCCCACACGAAGGGTTTTTCACGATAAGATTAAAAGTGAAGCACAGCCAGCGGCAAGTGTTGTGCGAAAATCTATAACTTGGCGAAAAATTTGATTCGCAGCTCTCAAGAGTTCCAGCTCGGCAGAACGAGTGTCGTGACACAGACATGATGTGCAACAACGAGGGGGGAAGAAACTATTATTTTTCTGAACCAGCTGCTGCGGATTTTTCACACTAAACTTTTTGCATAAACTCCAGTCGACACAATCAAGAAGTCAGTTGCTCAGTTCGTTCCTGAAATTCAAATCCAATAATGTCTCTGAAGATTTACATCAACGCCTATTTCATTTTGTTAAGGGATTAATACATCATTTTATTTTGGCAACGCAAACTCTGCACTTTTTAGACCCCCTTAGAGATTAGACAACAGTAACAAAGAATACAAATTTTTTACTTAAAGTACAATGATTTTTGTTTGAATTAAAAAGCTTTAATTTGTCTCAATAACATTTTTTTCTTTTCATTATTAGATAAAGTTTTGTTTCAACAAATAAACAAATGTTTTCATGTGTTGTTGGACTTATTTTAATAATGACAGCTTTGTATTTGTCCTGCAGTTGGGATGATACAGTCAATCTTTTATACCATCTTGTCTTTTTGTTGGTTTTTTGTTGATGAACCAATTACTCATACTTTTTTAATAATCATCAAGTTCCATTTTGGTGATGCAGCAAACTCTGTGTCTATTATGCACCAGTAAAGACAGGCAGGAAGGTGGTGGAAAGAGTCCCAGATTTGAACCAGTTCTTGCTGCAACGAGGACTTTCAGCCTCGACTCTCAACTGATTGAGTTATCCACCATGTTATCATTTAAACTCCAACTCTGATGCAACCAGTTTTAGTAAATTAAACAACCTTGTCTCACAGAAAGCATATGAAAGAGTCACAAAGCCGCCATGTGTTGTGTGGAAATATATTGCAGATTACATGGAAATTAGGTCAATTCCAGCTGAATGACTAAAACACTTTATTTCATCTTAGTGAGTGAAAAGGTGTTTAATGATGAGTTCAATCCCAGGCAGGACTATCAATTTCTTTAAGTAAATCCTAATATTTAAGTTTTTAAATTCTTCTTCTTTCAGTTCTTACCAGTGTACATTTATGCAATAAAATTGGTTAGAAAACAAAGAGAGATATTCACACCTTGTTTACATGTGATTTCACATGTTAATAGGTCCACATGTTTACAGCAAAACAACAACAAAAATCTTGAAATATTGTAAGAAAATACCAAGAACTTTATATATTTGGCACTACTTTTTTCCTTTCTTTTTGTAGCTACACAATGCAATCTAGATAACAAAATTCAATGAAGTGGCAAAAGCAAATAATTTAGGCAGCAAAGGATGGCTTAAGAGTGCCCACCAGCACAAATAATATTTAATAATGAAGGCATTAAACATTTAAAACACTCTGAATGAAGTAAAAATCGTTATTATATCCAAGCCATGAGAATCTCGACACTGGAAATACTCTGGGATTTCATACAAACACCTTGTCCTGTCTGCTGCTGCTATTTGTGAACCGGCACAGTGTGGTTTCCATGGCAACACCTTCCTCGAACCATCTCCAGCGGTATCTTGGCCAAACAACACATGAGACAGAGGATGCTGTCAGTGTTGCTGTGTCACTTCGAGGAAGGATAGGATGCAGAGTTCGGTATTTCTGGAATTAAAACAGTGAAGCGAAAACCTGCTGGGACAGGCTGCAAACTCAGAGCTGAGATGCTTTTGAGGGGAAAATAACAACGAGCGCTGATCTGGGTTCAGGTTTTTTAATGTTTGCCTTAATATCCGAAAAAGCGCAGTTGAATTTAACTCTAAATGAAGGTTAAAAACTGGAAGAGTTTTGCTTTTAGTAAAGCTCACAAGTTCAGTAAATTGTTAAATGACTCACCTTTACAATGCTCTGTGGTTTATTTATCTTTCTTTATAGAGATATAAACATATAAATCTTCCAGCCACCTTCATCCAAAATATAGTTTGACACTACTGTGGCACTGCAAGATTCTAGTGAGATGAAAAAGCAGACTATGCCAGAAATTTGTGCTGCTTTTGGGTCTTCTTGTAAAAGAAAAGTAAGCAACACAGCAGCGACACTGCATGTACTGTATCCTGTAGGTCTTAACATTTTAAATCTGATGACTCATTCTAATTCTTCTCTTAAGCTCTTAAGTTATTAAAGTGAAAGTCGATACCAGGCAGTACTGAGGAAACAGTGATACAAAATTCCCCAGCTGCTGTTTAGAACTGGAGGGTTGCTTTATCGGAAATGTTCTCCGAACAGACCACCCCCAACAAAGCTGGCTGTAGGTGGACATTTTTAGGTGAGATTTTAGACTTACTTGTGATTTTTTTGGGGGGGGGTCTGTCACTCAAAATGACACATCTCCAACAAGAACTGCTCTGTTACTTTAAGCAGAGAAGAAACCGCAACGGTCCAATTTTGGGGTTTAAAAGTCAACTAAAATACATTTAGATGGTCCATAAACATCTAGGCAGAAATTAAACTAAATCTAGGTTGAAAGTGAAACTCTTATACATGCTTAAACCATAAAGTTTGATTTAATGATGGTAGTATTAAATATGTGTGCCACATATGTATATCAAACTTGAGGCTTCTGTTTGGTAACTATTTTTCATGTTTTCCTGAACTGGTGAAAGTTATAATGAGCTGGTCAGACGTTTACAGAAATTGGACTTGGCTTAAAAAACTCTGACTAGTGCATTTCATTTTTTTTATTAATGTATTCACAGTTATTTTGTTTTTATTTGAGGATGTCAATGTCCATGTGTGACCTGCAGTCATGTATCTGGGCCCACTTCAAGGGCTCTGAGTGTAATAAAAATGATTTGATCTTTGCCAGGTTGGGTTTTTTTTATATTTAACATTAAATGAACAAAAATACACAACAGAATCAACCACACCATTATTTATTAATCAAAAATAAAGCCAAGCTGTGTGTGAAAAACTAATCCCTCTACACGATTCAGAAGCTTGTAGAACCTCATTTAGCAGAAATCACTTTGAGTAGTTGTTCTTTTTAAATGGTTGTGGAGGAATTTTGGCCCACTCTTCTGTCCAACATTGCTTCAGTTCATTGAGGTATGCAGACACATGTTTCTGCTCATTTCAACACAGCATTTCAGCTGGGTTGGGGTCAGGACCTTGATTAGACCATTGAAGCACCTTGATTCGTTTTTTGTTGTTGTTGTTGGATTCTTTTTTCAGCTGTTCTGTTTTTGGGATCATTGACCCAGTTTGGTCTAAGCCAGTACTGTCCAGCCCTGGTCCTGGACCTCCACTATGCTGTTTTAGATGTTTCTCTGCTCTTCAGCAGGTCTTTAAATTCTGCAGAAGCCTGTTAATCACTCAGTCATTCAAATCAGGTGTGTCAAAGCAGAGAA
The DNA here is from genome assembly GCA_028566095.1 of Kryptolebias brasiliensis. Classification (NCBI taxonomy): domain Eukaryota; kingdom Metazoa; phylum Chordata; class Actinopteri; order Cyprinodontiformes; family Rivulidae; genus Kryptolebias; species Kryptolebias brasiliensis. The sequence goes on along the minus strand of JAOXNZ010000098.1, from coordinate 10,297,305 downwards.
TCACCTAAAACATGCAGGATTATTGGCCCTCTAGGACCAGGATTGGACAGCACTGATCTAAGCTTCAGCTGTCAGACAGATGGCCTCATATTTGAATACTTTGGTCCACAGAGGAGTTCTTGGCCAATGCATTGCCCAAATCATCACACCTCCACTGCCATGCTTGACGTTTGTGCTGATATGCTGTGTTTTTTCCCCAACATGTTGCTGTGCATTATGGCCAAACACCTCCACTTAGGTCTCATTTGTCCAAAGGACACTGTTGCAGAATCAGATGCAACTTTGTAAACTTTAGATGTTCTGCCATGTTCTTTGTAGTTTCTGTTTTTGTTCGTCTGAGGTTAATTTTGAATACATTTAGAACCTGGTGAAAACCAGATCATTTTTGTTATGTTCTGATATGTAAAATCCTACAATCAATGGAGGATGGAGTTTCTTTTTTCATAAACATTACATTAAAAAGAAGTCCATAGAAAGGAATGGATTCTCCATGGCAGCTTGGCATTTCAACTATCATCAACAGCAAGACAGGTTTCTTTGTTTCTTCATGACCTCTTTGCAGCAGTTATGTTAAGTTGAACAGGAGCAATTAGCAGTTTTGCTACAGTAGAAACGAAAATGCACTTGTGTATTTAAGATAGTTATGAAACTGATAAAAGTGTATGAGCTGGGTTCAGAGGAGATAGTAATGAAGCAGAACAATTTGTAGCAATCTGTCAGCCACATACATGGTCAAAACCACAGTTTAGGCACAGTAAGATAACAGTTAAAAAAATAGAACAATAGCACCAGATATTTTCATTCAAGTGAATCAAATTCCTATAAAATTTCCAATTTTTTTGCTAAACCCTGTGATGAAATGAGACTCTGCATCACATTACAACTGATTTCATGAACAAAAAAGCACTCTTTGAATTAGCTACTAAAATTTGAACACTCCTTTTAGCTTCTATCCAATTGGTTGTTGCAGTTTAAATTTGCTGCTGTAAGTTAATAACTGCGTCTACTTATATTTCTGTAGTTGGACACCTTTGATTTTTTTGCGCTGATCAATAAGATGCAAGTTATCTTGTGAAATGCATGAATAAATATGCCTTAAAGCAAAAAAAAATATTGCTGCTTTGGCATGTTCTCCAGGTGTACAGCAGTCGTTTTACTACAGCTCCCAGTGGACGCGCCGGGCGAGCACAAGGCTCTATTTGCTTGAATTTCTGGTATTAATAACAGCAGGTTTGGTCCTTCCTTGGGGCAAGCTGACCTCAGTGTTTTCTACTGCACTGTTGGTTATTTAGCTGAGAAATTGCTTCCAATTCTTTGTTATATAACAGGAAACCCAGAGCACAGGAAAATGGCCATTTGATTGTGATGTAGGATTCATCAAAATGTCTGTTTTGGTCACAGCTCAAGGATTAACGCTTTCTCTGGGTTTGCTTCTAAAACCTGCAGTGTAAATAAAGAAGAAAATGGTCTGTTTTCTCCTGTTTTTTTTTTATTTTCGCGCAATCACCTCCTCTTCTTTGCTTCTGCTTCCAACTCCCCGGGTGGTCTTTAGCATCCCAGCCAAAGTAGACATATGGTGTATAAAATAGCTCGCGAGAGGAGAAAGGGAAAAGAGAGCGTCTGCTGGGTATGACGCAGAGATGATAGCTGAGAACACTCGCTGCTCAAAGGCTGGGTCGTAATTTTTGAAAGTGGCGACGAGGAGCGCGAGCAGAGGCATCGCGGTGGCCATCGAGGGCCCCCGGGCGTAAAGACAGGATTATCACAGAGAGTAGGAGATAGAGGTGCCCCAGGAAACAGAGTGCTCAATCCTTTCATCCACCATTCTTTGTGAGTTTAAAGGCCAGCCCAGTGAAGAGAGGGTGCATCCCGGCAGCAGGGGCCTCCTCTCTTACTGACATTCTGCCCTAACGTTCGCTCAGACATTACAAAGTTAACGGTAGATAGATCTGCATAATGGTTTATGAGCTACAAAAGGATATGCTCATGGTGAAGGCTTCTTTGTGCCCTCTTTGTAACAAGTCAAACTTTATTGTGAGCTTGAATGAAAATTGAATGTCAGGCTCATGTGCTTTGAGCTTTCACCCAAACAAAGATTTTGATGCAAGCGAGTTCAATGCAGATGTATGGAACTGAACTTTTCCTGTAAAAAGGCTGCAGTCGGACGCTAAATCTAGTAACTGCAAATAATCATAAACCTTAATCTTATCACTTTAAAGACTCGTGATTTTGATGCACTTTGCTAAAGAACCAAAAATTTGAGAGTAAATCTTAAAGCACGAGCTTAAACCAGGTCTATTAGATTTATTTAACTAGCTGAAAAGACTTTGGACGCCCACATGAGCTTGCGTACGCACCCCTCCAGACCTGGTGTCTTGCAGGAACACATTTCTGTCCTTTAAGGAGGGCACAGTTTGTGCATTATGTCACGGCAGCTCACAAAGCTAGAGCCACTCAGCCTTCCCAATGAAAATGTCTCCTCCGTGATGGAAATGCATTAAGCTGACAGGACACGCCGAAGCTAATGTGAGTCAAGCCTCTGGGCACAAAGCTGCTTGTCTACTAGCATTTCAGTGCAGCCTGGGTCATTTTATTGAGTTCTGTCGCCGAGCATCAAAAGAGATTTGGCACCCGTGGGGGAAAAGATAGAAAGCAGAAAAAGACTGCTTCCATTTTCAGAAAGCTGGCTCATTTTTTATGTTTTTTTATCCCAGTTTGTGCCATCTTTCTAAAGGAGCCTTCTCAAAGCAAAGTTGAATATTAACAGACTGAGTTCATAAGACAAACAATTTTTTTTGTTTCGGTCTGATGATAATTCATTTTTAATTTAAAACATCCTAAATATAAATAACTATCTCACAGTTTCAGCCCTATTTAAACTCATCTTCTCATATACTGTATGAACTTTTCATAATAACTCATAACTTCAGTTTTACCTTGAATTACAATTTACCTGATGTTCCTGATTGTTTCATGAAGCATCAGAAGGAGATGCTATAGTAATCAAAAAAAGGATAAAAGCTTGTCTATCTTTCATTAAAAATCATCAAAATCATTATTTTGAAGCTGCAAGTTATTTTTTATGTCCTATGTCCATCCATCCATCCATCCATCCATTTTCTTTAGCCGTTTTTCCATTCCGGGTCGCAGGCAGCCGGTGCCTATCTCCAGCAGTCACTGTGCGAGAGGCGGGGGACACCCTGGAC
>JAOXNZ010000098.1:10282938-10293999 GCA_028566095.1 Kryptolebias brasiliensis | reverse complement strand
CCCAGGCCGGGTTTCGAACCTACAACCTTCTTGCTGGGAGGCGACAGCTCTAACCACTACGCCGCTGTGCCACCCTATGTTCTATGTATGTTTACTATTAGCCACAACTTCAATAATTAGTTGTTTTATTTATTTTTGTTGTTGCTTTTGTCAACTTATGATTTATAAGAAACTAAATGTATTTTCCCTTTGTCCAAAAATTTCAAGAAACTGCATATAAGGGTTTAATAACGTCTCCATTTCCCTCAAACTGGATTAACTAAAGAATAAACTCACAACTACAGTGCTGTGTAATTACAGCATTTATATTTTGCATCCAAAAAGAAAAAATAATCATTTATAAAACCTGCTTCAAGGTAAATGCTTTTTTTTTTTTTTACAAAGACTCATTTTGCTTCAAAGCAATCAGATGTATTTGTACTTTTCTAAAGGGGTCCTAATCAATAGTTCTTCAGGCCTCAGGAAGCTCATTCTGGTTTTGAACTTCGGATGCTTTTCCGCTCATTTCCAATCACTGATCGTTTTCAGGTGAATGTTTTCTGTTTGTTTAGCCTCTTAATTTTGACCTCCAAACTCTTCAGGCATTAAAAGGCTCCTAAACTCAAGAGATGAACCAGTGTTGTGTCCACAAGTATCTAAAATGGATATTTTGCTAAAAAGTAGCTAAAGTTACTAACTAGTTTCTAGCTGAATCTAAAAAAAATACCAAAAATTAACAGTTTGACACATAAAATATTATTCTGGCACCAATAAGATGATTCCCCCAAAAGCTGTTCGCTGAAAACTTGGCATCCAGTAGATAATTAGCTTAGGAATAATACATTTTTCAGGTCCTGTGTCAGTTTTTTTTCCTCTTTTCTTAAAGCTATGACTTTCGGGTACTGTTCATCTGTTGTAGAAAGTTTTATTTGACCTGGCACTTCTTTTTCTCCTCCACTTGTCCACTTTCCTTGTTTGTTTTTTTTTTCCCCAGCACAATATTCTGTCATGATCAGGCACAAGGACCAGTCAGAAAATGAGTGCAGCCAAAATCCAAAGGAAAACTTTAAAATGCCTTCAGAAAGCCTGAAGAACTGTTGATCAAGACAAGCTGAAAAGAAATTCTGGCTGTTTGGAGGCAAAATATTTTTTTAAAATTAAGATTTAATGAAGACGTTTTCACAGTAACCTTTTTTACATTACAAATTTATTAGAGTATTATTGCAAAAAACACTCAGATCTCCTCTGTAATATCAGACATGAATTATCCCTGCCTCTGTTTGTAGCAGCAGAAAGCCCATGTGGTTTTATTTTCTGTATGGCTGACATTTACAGGACATCGTATTGACAGGCCACCTGACTAAGAGGAGGAGCACCTCGGGGAACTTTAACCCCCCGCTTGCTTCAAGATTCGACTCATTATTTACCATGTCACCATGCTTACATCCTCATTGGGTTTAAAGGCTTCAGTGGAGTATTTTAGCGAGCTCCTTGTTGCCATGCTAAGCTGCAAATATTCACTGAATTTCCTCTTGAATGACCTCTTTTTTTTTTACACCTACACTGTTTCAGCTCAGTTTAGCATCAAACATTATCATATTTAGCCTCGGGAACTGTTGGGGTTTCTTCCTATTTGTTTCTGGACGGAGTCCATTGAAGCAGATGCTGCTGGCTCCTCCTGGAGCTCAAGGCCTCCCACTCTGCTCCCATCGAAGCCCAGCTGCCCAGCACTCTCATCTGCCTGTACAGCAAATCAGAAGGCAAAGTGAAGTGCTAATAAAGACAAATGTGCATGTCTGAATACGACTAGTTTAGCCTTTGAAAGAATATGCTGAAAAATTGTGCATTGCCTTACCATTTTGCTTTGCTTTTTAAGTTAATTTCCCTTCATCTAGAACTGCTCCTTCTTCTGCCTGAGCTTCACCCTCAAAGCAAATAAAGTTTGAGCTAAGAAAGGTGAGTTTGAAGTGTGTTCACCAAATACATAGACCTCATTTACTCTTCTGTGTACCACCACTGTGTGTGTATGTGTGTGTTGTGCACTGCATCTGAGTTTAGAGTGATCTCCCAATTAGAACGCCTCATCCTAAAGAACGCCTGAAACTCCAACAATGCCATGCACAAACACACACACACACACATGGCCCAACGTTAAAACTGAAGGTGTTTATGCCAATTTGTCTCTGTGCTGCTGAGGAGACTGACGGGAAGAAGAGAGAGGAAGTGAGAAGTGTGATTTCTCACACTTTTATAGAAATAACAGGTCGATCTATCAGAAATGCATGCCTGCAAAAATTGCAAAGCGCTGAAAAGACTCCTTTGAATTCCCATTCCCCTGACAGCAGATCGCTAAATTATGTTCTAGGAAGTCCCATTAGTTAACAGTGAACACTTTTCCTCAAAATGTACTCTTGTTTTTTTCAATGTAAATGCCATAATGGCTGTCAGCTACTTTGTGTTTTCCTGTTTTTGGTTTAGCAAAAATTTGTGGCCAGATGTTTTTGCTGGTGTTCTTGTTTCTTCTGTCACCCCTGCATGCTAAGGACAGGGAACTGTCTCAAATTAAAGATTTGAAGCAGTATATTTTAGACCCTTTATTTTTATTTTATTTTTTTTTTACAAATTGTCACAATATCTGTGCAAAGTCTTTATTCATTCCTTAATTTTTTATACTTTAAGATGTTCTTGTAACCTTTAAAATTATCTTGCTCAATAGTTCTTCAGACTTTCTGGTGGTCTATCACTTTTTCTTTGGATTTTGGTTTTAGCCCACCTGATCATTTGGACTCTGTGCTTGTTACGCCACTTAAATCGAATCTGTGAATCGTTCAGACTCAGAAAGACGCATAACAGAAAACTTATCAGCAAACCTATTTTAAAATGGATCTTCATGTTCTTTGCTCCTGGCAGTCTGCCACAAAGACAGAACTTGTTTCTTTAGTTGAATCTGTAAAAAGTACACAAAGTAGCACAATTTGACAGACATAAAATAGTATTTTAGCTTCTAGTATAGCTTTAGTTTATAGTATTTCAACTGAATGATGGTGCATCGCTTCGAAGGAGTTTCTTTTCTTTTACTTTCAGATACCGTTCATCTGCTGCTACCAAAGGCCAAAGAATAACGTTTGAAATCCCTTCAGAGATGCTGTGGAAGAAGAGCTGTTGATTCAGATCCCTTTCAAAGATTACACGTCTGGTTTTCTGGAGGCAAAACATAAAGAAAAGTAGGGTCGGTTTAAAACTTTGTGTTTCCTCATGACAGATGAGTAAAAGTCACACAAAGTCACCTTGTATTCTTGCAACATCATCACCTCAGACAGGAAGCGAACACATCGCCTATACAGACTCGTTCTACATCATTCATTATTAATATATCCCAGTATCGATTGTGTATTTATCTGAGGAAGCTATAGACTGTCAGGACATAGACTATATTAGCCGGCCACTATGGTTTCTTGTCTGCTGCATCTCAGAGATGGCTGTCAAGAAAGATGGGAAATTAGATTTGACTGAAAAGGGCACAAGAATGTGCAGAAATTGGACTCTGTGGCCTCTACTAAACTGTACGCCGATTTGAGGAGGCATGATTTGAATTTCAAAGTCAAGTATACACATAAAACCAAGCTGTGACAGGTGTCAGTGGTGCTGCAACACAAATGCATGACAATCCACTCTAATGAATAGCAGTAAAACATGTTATCTATTTAATTTCATTGCGACAATTAGATCAGCCAAAATGCCAGCCTCGAATTTAGTTCATTATGACACGTCTGTACTGAGGTTGCCATTATGTTTCCTACTTTTCTGATGTCCACCAGGCATTTCAGTTGTTTTTATTTTCTGCATCCTGTATTGATTTATCGCCCACTTTTTTCCTCACTAAACATCAGGTTCTCTGTAAGCAAAATCAGGCAAAACCCATCAGGATACATTTCATGAGACTTGGAGTGTTGGCAGAAGAAGAGCTCGTTAAATGTCGGTGTGATTCGAGATCACATTTTGTAAAAACAGTCTTGGCATCAGACTCCTCGTATCCAGGGAACAATGCTGTGAATTTTGGGTCAACCTGGATCTGATCAATTCCCTAGAAAGTGAAAGGAAACGATGACAAGAATCCCCTAGTGTGGCTCATATCAGAGGATTTTTTTTACGCCACCTCAGAATGTGTTTATCTCTCTATTACTATCAATATGACAGGATGGAAAAAGGATTGTTTCACCAAATTCCTTATAAAGCCTCACAGTCCTGCACCCTTCAAGTAAGAACATCAAGAAACTTAACACCAGCATCGCATTTGAAAATATTTTTCATACCTTTAGAAGGTGTCACAGTTTTAGAACCACAGTTTTATACAAAGCTGGTCCCAGAGACCACTCATCTGAGGTCAACATAATGACAAAATGCAAAATGAAAGACAATTATGGGTCTGAAAGTATCCCTAAACTCCCTCATAAACATGTTTGTTTAAAACAAATCTGACATGAAATAAAGTTTCTACAGAGCTGGATTCCCACAGGACTTGCAATCAAGGCTGTCTTTGCCAAAACAAAATATATTTGGCCAATATATTTATGATCATAATGTTTTAGGTGTAGACAGGGAACAATAGATGCTCTAATTCATTGTTTATTAGTGTGAAACCTGCTCATCTATAAAGAGTAATGGAGAGAATCTTCATCGGATCATTTCATCTGTATTATCCTAATTAAGACTTTTACAGATAGGTCTGTAACAGAAACTGTTAGGAAGCTACACAAACAAACTTTATGCCCACATTATATCACTTAACCCAAAGAAGCCTGAGTGTTTGATCAGAAGCCACAGCGAGGTGAGAAATAGATCGATGTATATTAAATAAGGTAAATGTGTGAACCTCAAGGCACCAAATGATTACCTTCCTGGTAAAAAAGGGATTTAGATGAAAAAAGTTAACTTTAAGTGGGTGAATCAATGGCTGAGCTTTAAACAAACAAGCCTCAGGAGCAGCTTCTATCTTTATTTTTTTTAGATGAGTTCATAATTTTCTAAGGCAAAGCCTCACACAAAAAAAGAACACTTTCTGTCACCAGGTTTAAACATTTATTGGCTTCTTATGTAAAATTCACCAATATTTAATCTCATGTTATCATCATGTTGGACTATTTCAACTACTTCTTTCATGTCTTTAGCTGTAGTTCTACAACCATTTACATTACTGTGAGTATGTGGTTTTAAATAGTGCATATTAACAAATATAACCTCTGTTTGGATGGAAGAAGTAAGGGATAAAAAGCTGAAAAATCTAAATGTAAGAAATTATCTGTGATGGTTGTTTTTGGACAAAAAAATAATAATCAAACAAGTGGCATATTGAGTCAACAGCTCATGCCTTGAAGTGTTACGGGTTACTTTACTACCAAATGACTTTAGTGGGAGTGTATGTGAAGCTGCTCTGAGAGGCTTTAGTTTGGGATTTCACTGAATAATCAGGTTTTGGCTCATTTTCAATCCGATCTTGTATGCAAGCTACTCAAGTGTATCAATTAAAGATTAACTGAAGGTGCTACAAATACAACTATAGCGGTCTGCATTAAATATTCATTGGTCAGTACCCTCTGGAGCTTTAACGCTGAATTATTCCACAAAACATGTGGTTATACCTTCACGCTGCAGCCTGGATTGTAACAAACAAGCTGACATCATAGCATATTCTTCGCCCTGTTGTGCTGGCTGCTTCAAAATAAATGGCTGATTTAGAAGAGAAAAGACATTTCCTGCATACTAAAGCATCCAGACAAGTGAGTCTGAAAAATGAATTAGGGCCTGTAGCCAGAGGTTTCCACAGCAGCTACATCCAGTAACATCAGGGTTATTTTTAGCCTCCGCTGCCTTGTCAGACTAGAGGAAAGGAGAGAGGAGAACCCCCCCCCCCCTTCATGTAACAAGGGGGATGTCGGCGAGAGGCTACCCTGCATTTGGAGGGGGAGTAAAGGGAAGCAGGTGTAATCGAATATGAAGGTAGATGTAGTTGCGTTTAAATCTCACCTTTAGGATGACATCATTGTTTCGTCTTTTTAAGTGAGAGCTCCAGAAGTGGGTCTTAAACTTCATATGTGTGGTTTTAATAAAAAATAAATTATTTGGGAATCTTGTTTTTGAAAAATAAGACGTCTTTCCTTTTGTGTTCCTACCTGAATTCGGGCGCCAGGTTGGACTTCAAGCCATAAAAAGCAGCAGATAAAGTCAAAAGCCAACGAGGAACAAAATTCCCGTTCTCACACTCCAAGTAAGGGGCAGACCATTTGACGTGGGTTCTGTCCGGGATGAAACTCTCCGCTCGTTTTCTCTCAACAGACTGCAAATCTTGGCTCAGGAGCCTTTTGTGGAAGCTGGTGTTCCTCCCGTCCTTCATCTCGTGGTACCACTCAGTCTCTGCGCTGCGGTTGTGCAGGTGGCGGTGCGCCACGCTGCCGGAGAGGTCCTGGAGCACGATCTCCCCGCCGGCCCTGGTGGCTTGAAGGAGCACCGAGGGCCCCGCGAAGGATGGCCCCCCGCCAAAAGTCACCACCGCCCGGTGGATCTTGGTGTCTCCCTCCAGGATGCTCCTCACCAAGGCGTGGTACCACTCGATGTCTCGCCGGAGGTTTTGCTCCCTGGACCTGTTGGCTTGCAGGATCATGTTGAGGAAGTTCGTGGCGTGCAGCACCGTGTCCAGGACGCCGCTCATGGTGTGATGGGGGGCCGCGTGCGGGGACCCTCCCCGCACTGAGGGGAGCTCGTACTTCCGCGAACAGTTGGCGTGCCTCAAGGTGGTCGAGTCCCCCGTGTGCAGGAAAGCCGTGACCACTCTGAGGAGGTGCGCCTCGCTGATCCTTTGCGGCGGCCCCGCCGCCTCTTGCGCACTGAGCTGCGCCAGCTGCCGGCGGTGCGTCTGAGCGCCGGGGATCGCCTCCTGCGCTCTGGAGCCTGACCAATCCGCGGATATGTGGCTCGATCCAAACACGAATCCCACCTGCAGCAGCAACGACAGTCGGAAAGCAGACATCTCCCCTGCAGAAAGCGTCCACAGATGTTTTTATTTTCTTTTATGGGGGGTGATATTTCTCTTTCAGCGTCGTCTAATCCACCGAATTGCTCCGTTAAACCATCGCATCACCACTTGTAGGATTTTTTTCTTTCTTTTTTTGGAAACCGCGCCTCTGTTATTGGAATCAGCAGCCAGGAATCCCTTCCCTTTCAACGGCCTCTCCAAATCCCGTCTTCTTCCTCACAGATGCAGCTTGTTGATGTTGAAGATCCGCTTGCAGCTGTTCCCCCCTCCTCCTCCTCTTTTTACTCTGTAGACAGTCTTGGTTTTGCTGCGCGGCGGATGTTCTCCTGCGTGTGGTAGACTGAATCAAAAGGAGGAGGGAGGACGAGAGGGAGGGGTAAATGAGGAGGGGGTGGGGTGGGGTGGGGGGAGCGGGTTCCTTATATTTATATATATTTTTAAAAGGAGTCTGGGAGCTTCTCACTTGGATGACAAACGCACTCCGCCCTCTTCCGACCGCAACAGACACACCAGGATCCGGAGCTCCGTGTCCTCCGTCATTTCATAGGGGCTCCGGGAGCGGCATCGATCCGCCTTTGGCCGCTTCTCCTGTCAGTCACGGAGCCGGAGCTGTCCGCGGTGCTGAACCCAGCAGCCTCGTTTATCACAATTAGGCGCCTCATTCGGACCCATTGATCAACATCAAGAGGTGTTTAATCGCGCTTTGTAGAGAAGCGTAAAGCGCATCAAATTTGACTCGAACCTGCAAGCCATTTTTTTTATAGATTTATTTTTCTACATTTCCTTTAAGCATGACGGTAAAATTAAAGGCCAAGATTTTCTTGGAGGAAAGCATATTCCCCGCCGCCTTTCATGCCAGAGTTTTAAGGTCATCTTTTGTTGAGACGGAGTTACCTTCATTGGCTCTCACGTGAAATCGCAAGACCTCGCGGCATCTGTTGGCGCTCGGAGTGTATGTTGTGAATGACTCTCAGTTACTACCTCGTTAAATTTTGGCTCATTATCTGTAATGTTGAATGGGTTACAGCCACTTTTGTGTTTTCTAAGGTCAATTAGTTGTGGCGGCCATCTTGAATTGGACTGACTCCAAAATTGAATCAGTGATAGATGTTCATCCAGTCATAACTTTTTAAAAGTTTCATTAAAATCCATCCAGTGGTTCATGAGATATTTTGCTAACAGACAAACAGGGTTGACTCCAACCGTTAATGTCAAAGTTTTCAGCAAAAATCTCATGCAATGTGTAGCACTCAGTGTGTGTTGGGGATGACACTCAGCTACTACCACCTCAAATATTAGCTCAATATCTCTAAAACTGACATTTTTAAGCCATTTTTCTGTTTGATAAGGTTGATTAGCTGTGACGGGCATCTTGAATTGGGGTGACTCCAAATGTTAACTAGTTGTAGATGAACATCCAATGATTTCTTTACGAAAGCTTCACTTAAATCTGTCGAGTGGTTCAAGAAATATTTTGCTAACAGACACTCACAGAGAAAACAGTTAGTTCAAAGAGCAATTTTTAAAAAGGGGACTGCATCGAGGAGTCTGGATGGATCTGCTTTATCCTAATTTTCTTTTTTTACAACATAATGTAAGATTCTCAAACATGTTTGCAGGTTATATAATAAAACATACCATATCTAATTCACTGACAAACATTCAGACAAGCTGACTATAGATAAGTCCTGATTTAAAGACTGCTCATCTGTCATTGGTGGACATGACAATGTGACATAACCTTTTGACAACTAGACCCCACCCACTTTGAAATCCCACAGAGGAGCCCATGCAAAGAGAGAAGAAGATACAGAAATGTGAAACAGGGAAATGTTCTGATATTAGCATTAAATTTTCTGTTGACTCACGATTCCAGATTTTCTTATGTGAGGAACCATCTTCCCAGTTTTAGCAAGACAGTTCTCCTATATGTCGTGTTAGGCTGTGTGGGTCAGGCTGGGAGAAGACAGGAATGAAAGAGGAGGACAAAGCTGGGACTCCACATGAACGCTGTTTGTCCACAGATAAAAGGTGCTGCAGGTCAAAACCTGGAGCTTTTCTTGGCCAGCCTACATGCAGCTTCATCCGAGGCAGCTTTTTTGTCTTCGGCTCTTAAACAGCTGCAGGTTAAAGTCTCACTTTGAGACAGGTGCTGTGGGTGCTTCAGCTTTAGTGCGTTTATCGATCTGAATCTGGGTGTGGAAGAGTAAACATGCATGAGTTCAAGGTGAACTATTCTGCTGTTGTGTTTCCCATCAATCTAACTGTTCAGTCCGGTGGAAAAGTCTTAAGTCATCCCTCATTGCTTTTTAGGTTACTTTGCTTAACAGGCAGTCAGACTTTCTTATAATCTTTTAAAAAGAGGACCTCATCAAGATTTTTAGGTTTTCTGGAGGTTTTAGCACAATTTTCTTTGAACTTTGGCTGCTTTTCACCCATTTCCTGTTCCAAATAGCCAATCTGACAATTCAAAAACAATGCTATTTTTTCCTTTTTGTGTTTTAGGTCACTTAAATCTAACCTATGAATCATAACATGAATGATACAAAGTTGTGTTGACATATTGCAGAAAGCTAAGCAAAGAAAACAAACAAAAAACAACAATCTGAAACAGAAACTCTGTGTAGACTATAGCTAAAGTATTAGCTAGTGTCAAGTGCAGCGGAGAATGAGGTGAACCCAAAATGCAGACTCATCACGAGTTTCAAAAAAACTGATTTATTAAAACAAAAGACAAAACAAACCAAAAGCTGACGTGGCAGCATAAACCTAAACTAAATACAAACAAACTCCAACATGTAGTAATACGAGGCACGACACGAGGGAAACCAGACAGCGCATGAAGCGACAATGGACCAGTGAGCAGTGGAGGACAGGACCAGGTTTCAAAGACAGAAGGAAATTAGTGGAAGTGGGCACAAGTGAAATGATTACTAAACTCGGGGCAGGTGTAGATGGGCGTGGCAGACAGGAGATAGACAGAGGAGAAGAGAGTGATGACGAGGCACGGAGAACAAGACAAAACATGAAGAAAACGCGACAACTCAAACCAATCCAAAAAGAAACCAGAAACACTAAATACAAAAAGAAGCACACAGAAAACCCAAATCCTGACAGCTAGTAATGAACTACTACAGCAGCACACACCCTTTTTTAGCTGAATGAAAACCAAGATAACAGTTTGACGTATTTTTGCACAAATAAATTGATTCTGAAAAAGCTGAAAACTTGTCAACAATAGGAGGCTGCATCTCAGATTTTTTTACTATCCTTTAAAGACATGACTTCATCTGCTGCAGATTTCTTTTTTAACGAACATTTCTTTTGTTCTCTAAGCACACTTCACATGCTGTCATGTGCCAGGCCTGAAGAGGAGGACTTATAAACCACATGTCACTAATGAACTTCATATTTAATAGCAAATGCTTGACTTCTAATACTTACATTAAGCATGCAGCCCAATTATCTTTTTTTAATATTATTGTGATTTTTTTTTTAGGGTTTAACCACAACCTAAATCAATAAATCTTTTTTTAAGACAGCAAATTTATATTTCACCACTAGGGAGACCATGTTATATCACAGGCATGCATTACATATAGTATACTATATATTTTTGATGATTTTTTTTTAGTATAGAATATATATAAGGAACTCTTTAGTTGTTTTGGCAGAAACATTTTAGTCAGAAAAGAAACCCACCTATAAATGTTTGGTTGGTTGTTTTTTGGGCCTAGAACTAAAAGCTTAAACTTTGATTTATTGTCTTTTTTCATCTTTGCTGCCAAATGAAAGTGCCTTCAGCGTTCAGTAATGTCTTCAAATTACCACTTATTAAGATTCATAGAGATTTTCTTGTGTATTTGTACATAAATTTATACCACACAGATGCCCCATGTTTTCATTTTATTTATCATTTATTTGTGCACAAAATGTAGAAATGCTGCGGTTTGGCACAACATGCAAAAAAAATATTTGCAGAGTAGGGCATAATAAAAAACAAAAGGCAATTAGCTGTAAATAAATTTATATTTGTTACCAACTAAACTGCT
>JAOXNZ010000098.1:10262926-10273864 GCA_028566095.1 Kryptolebias brasiliensis | reverse complement strand
GTTCTCCTCGTGTTTGCGTGGGTTTTCTCCGAGCACTCCGGTTTCCTCCCTCAGTCTAAAAACCTGAATGTTAGGGTGCCTTCAGGCCCAGGCCTCCCTTGAAAAAGAGATTTGAGTTCTAAATGGGATTTGCCTGGTTAATTAAAGGTTAATAAATAAATAAATGAATAACAAATGAGTTAAACCCCTGCACCAACAGCAATCATCTTCAGGTGGTGAGCTCCTTCTGACATGTTCATTAACTCTCGTCTTCTCTTCCTCACACTTTGCAGAGGTATCTTAGGTGAAAATCAGTGCCTATTAGCTGAGAAGCCTCTTGTGAACATGATGTCGAGATTTGCCAGCTGATTGTTCTATTTTTGCTTGCAGAAAGAAAGTATCAATCATGTGTGGAGAAAAAAAAGACTTTACTATGGAGTAAAACTCTTGATAACAGAGGGAACATTGTACATTAATTTTTCTCAGATCAGATTCAAATTATTTTTTGCAGCAAACCAGAATCTCCCAGTCAGACGTTTTCTATTGCGTTTTTTATAGGTTCACAATAAGTTACTATTTAATTTAATCTATTTATTTTCAAAAATCTAAATATTTTAGGTAGCATTACATAATGGAGCCCAGTAGGTACCTAATACATGCCTGGTAAGTACTTGGTACTTACAAAGCACTAAAATACGGTATCAATACATAATGCAGCTTGATACACACCAGGTAAGTACCAGATATGTATGTGTACCCATTAAGGACCCAGTATGTACCTAGTAAATATTTAGTATATTGGGTATGTACTTGGTACTTACCTGGTATCTGGGCTGTATTATGTATTCCTTTAGGTGTTTAAAAACAGAAAAACAAGTCTGCAAATAGTAGAGGCAAATATGGATGGTGGTGCAACGGAAACACAGAACTTTTACTCAGGAGACGGGGGACTGTGTCCTGTGAGAGACTGACAGTCTTTGTAGGCATAACTGTGGACATTTTTATTTGGTCAGTTATCATTTTCATTGTTTGGTTTGGTTGAACTAGACCAGTGTGGTGTTCAATCCTGGTCCTGGTGGGCCACTATCCTGCATGTTTTAGGTGTTCCTCTGCTTCTGCAGAACTTGAAGAGCTGCTAAAGAGCAGGGAAACATCTAAAACATACAGGATAGTGGCCCTCCAGGACCCAGAATGGATACCACTGAACTAGACAATAAAACATGAATGGGCCATGGTTGATTAAAAACACAATAGTTGTTGGTTTCACAAACAAGCTGGTATTGTAACCAAAACGTAACCGGATACATCCCCTTGCTGATCAAGACAGTAAAGTAGAGGGTTGTTGTGTTGTAATAATCTCTTTTGAAATATTCATTTTGGTATTAAAATAAACATTTATTGTGAACATTTTTCTGCATTGATCTCACTATTTTGTGACTTCATTTTGTGCAGAAAAAACCTCAAATCAGCTTCACCAGATCTCTTGTTCAATGCATTAATTTCCTCTTCTCTGTTTTATATTTCCCTCCTTGGTGAAAGAGCAGTTTCCATTATGCCAGAAGTTCACATTAGGAAGATGAGAAAAGGCTGGTACCTGCAATTATCCCTGCTCACCCAGCCGTGGGTCACTAGGTGCCGAGCAACAGCTGGTTCGCTCTTTACTGTGACCACTCACGCGTACATACATGCTCCTGTACACCACCACCCACCCATGCTTCACACTCACCTGCCAAGCAGCTTGATTAATAAGGCCAAATCGAAGCAAACAGCAGACACAGAGAGGAGAAAGGGCAAAAACAAGTGCAAAGAGGAAGTACAAGAAGCTTACAGTATGTGACCATGTAAAACATATCATATACTAAGTATATTCATGCACAGCAACAAAGTGATTGGTCATTCTGTGAGGATGGAGAATACATATTCTCAATAATTGAAGCTACAATTGTATGCTTTATGGTTAAGGCACAGGATCGATTTAGTTTAGTTCCTTCAAAGACTAACACAGACAACTTTCCATATCTGAGGACTTGCTAGCAAAGTGAGTTGCCAAATATGGTTCAACTTTTCCATTTAATTAAACAACTGCAGATGTAAGCAAGTCCAAGCTCGTTTTTTCACTGCTACTGAAGCAGTGATGATGAGAGAGCACTGGTGGAACTAATCGGAAACCAGGATGAAGCGACTTATAGAGCAAAGGTGAAATGGTTAGTGAGCTGTTGTGAGGACATCACTCTGTTTTTTAGTGTCAAGCGGGAGTGATTGGGGTCTCATTGCCATCCTCGGAGACCATCTTCAAGCAGAGATTTCTCAGAATTGTGAGAGGTCTCTTTCACCCTGCCCATACGCTGTTCAACCTCTTGCCATCTGGAAGATCACTACATTAAAGCAACAACACCCAGAATGTGCAAGTTTTATCCCACATGCAATGAGGCTGTTTAATGTCCAGCAGCAATATGTGACTTTGACTTAAAATTTTGAATGTGATATATATTTTTTTACCATTAATCTGTTTTTTGTTTTTTTATTTTTAGCTGGTTGTTACCTTCAGAATGCTGCTTTTAAATTCTATTGTTTTACTTTTTGCACTGTCTCCAACATGAGGACATGTAATTTAATCCATAATCTGGAATGACAATAGACACCTTGAACCTATTCTCTAATCTGAAATTCTAGAAAGTGTTTCCTTGAACGTTAAATTAGTTTACACACCTACGTAAAAGAGGAATAAAGTTCAAACAAACTTTGATTAGGTAATTGTTTTCCTGGAAATGACAAACTTTAAAATACTTTAATGTTTCCTCGAAAAGGTAAGAAGGTTGCAACATGTTTTTACATATTTATACATTTCTTGTAAAAAAAAAAATAAAATGGAGGCTAACTCTACCCAAATTTCTAAAAAGCTGACTGCTCTGATTGGACAGCTTCAATGACCTGACCTGGTATCATCTACTGATCTGCAAATATTCTAAGCAACATTTCAAAACTTTGTACACACCCCCAAATGGAGGCTGATTCATCAATGCTTTCCCAGAAATGCTTTCAAGGAAATAATAAACTCTATAAAGTATCAATAAAAGTCCCATAAAATGTCTGCAAGATGACTATTCATCTTTTTATTTTAATTTTCTGGAAGCCTTATCTGATTGTTGAAGGCCACTGTCATGAATGGGCATTGCAGAAATTCAAAGTTCCAAAAAAAATGTTTAAATGACGTCATGAACATTTTTATTGATATCCATAAAATGCAAACTGATGAACCAATAAAGGTGCATATAACTTTTTATTTTATTTTTTGTGGGGCACAATATAACAAAAAAAACCCCACCTTAAGCATACTTTATTTTATGGGGACTTCTAAATGACACTTTACATTTGTAATGCCAGCATTAAGGCTGTAATCCAATGACAGGTAAAGTGCAGTTCAGAAGGGTGTAGGTCTAGAAACTGACTTGGCCGATCTAAAACCCTCCATTTCTTTCTCCTGGGTTGATTTGGTTTTGTGTTTTGGCTCAGTAACAAAAACCCACCTGTTTGTTAGGTGTAATTTGCTGACTTACAAATCTCTAGTTTCACCAAGAAATGGCAAGATGTTCTACGCCTTTTGCAGATGTCAGCACCTGGAAAGGTTTTTTTGGTGCACAGCAAAAACAAACCAATTGGGCTTGTTGTTTGAGTACAAGGGCCCCTAACAAAATTCTCCCAGGGGCCAGAATTTTTCTTAGCAGATTTTGCAGGGGCTGTAGAAAAGAATATTAAGACATTTATTAAATGTTTAGGCTTAATTAGCCTGTTTGTTATTGTAATTTGTGTATTTTAACTGTTGGTAATTTAAATTTCTTGCAAAGTCAAAAAACAATTCGCTGAGAAAGGACAATCTGTAATTCTGGAAACGTAATTGAGTGAACGCTGAGTCAGCATTCACACAGCGGTTTTCCTCTTTAAAGTTTCTTCTGTACGTTTTGTGCAATCAAACTACTTCCTCATGCTTTGTGCTATTTCATCCTTTCATGTTTTGAAAAGTTCAGCTCCATTGGGAATGGTGTTGTATGACTTTTGGTTTTATCCGCTTTATACTTCTTAAGATATTTAATTTTAAGTAAAATAAAATTCCCCATAAATGCACTGAGATCTCTTAAACTCATTAAAAACATTGTTCCTTTTGAAATTTGCTTCAACATACTTGTTCAGCTTTTAGCTACCATTCTGTTCCTTTTAGCATTTACTTAGTTTTGCTAATTTTAGTTTTGTTGATTTTAGCTTTAGCATCTATTTTGCCACTTTTAGCTGCTGCTGTTTTTTCTTCAAATTTTAGCCTCCGTTCTGCATGTTTTAGCTTTAATAACTCAGTTGTAGCTCCTTTAGCAAATACCTAAACCTAAAGTCAACAATATGAACTGAGGCCTCACTTGGCAGCTGTTAGTCTGAACCTATCATCACCTGGTATTTTAGAGCCCAGAGAAAGTCACATTTTTAGCCTTTCAGCTTTTCTTCACCTTAGGAAAAAAAAGGTATTTTCTCGCTGACTTTTATTAGTATTAAAATGTATTGGCTAAAGCCAGAATGGACCTAGAAAAATTGAGAAAGTACAGTATGAGTCACTGAGCAGTTCACTGTATTGTTGGCACTTCAGCTTATTGTATATTTGACCTTCCTCTGACAGAAATACTCAAATACTGTAACTATCATCCTGGTAAGACTCTTTTCCACTCTTTTAGACTGTAGGAGGTGGATACCTCCATCTAGTGGGGCCAGACTTCAGAAGAAATAAATACTGTATAATCAATAAACTGAGGAATAAAAGCTGTTTAAAGTTTTATTAAAGCATCCACAGAATGAAGGAACCCATTTGTTGCTGCAAAGAAGTCTTTATTAAGTTTGACTTTAAACTGAAAATCCACCCATTTCTATCAGCCAAAATTAGATTTACTTTTGTTGTGTTATTTAATAAAACTGCAGAAAGCGTATGCATATGTAACCATTTAGGTTTCATGTTTCAACACATGGGAAAATGAAGCTAGAATGGTTCTATAGAACTTTCAAAAAGGAGTCCTGTATCATGAGCTCCACCTTTTCCACCATCAGTGTGTAATCTGCCGGACAAACTGTGTGTCCTATCCTGCCTGTCTCCCGCAGGCATTTCACCATCTCTCTGTGTACTTTTGGTCTGGATGCAGTGATTTCCAGCTTCTCCAGCTGCTTCACGGGATCCAGGGGAACGTCTTGGATTTTTAAAGCTTTAAACACTGCAGGAGCAAACTTCCCGTAGTGAGCAGTGGAGCAAAGCACCACGGGACACGAGCCATCCTGCAGCTGATCAGCTATGACTTTTGCCACAGCGGTGTGTGTGTCCATGAGGTAGCCCTCCTGTGTGTGAACATCGTGGATCGCGGCCAAGCAGTCATCCTCAGAGCACCAGCCAGCCTGCACTTCCTGTTGCATCCTGCCAAGGAGATGCTTAGGAAGCTGGAAGTGTTTCTGCGTGGCTAAGCGTGTGAACAAGTTGCTGACAAGTTGGCTGCTTCCGTCTGAGATGTGGTAAATAAGCCTCTCGAGGTTAGAGGACTTGAAGATATCTATTGCCAGAGAGTGGGAGGGCAGCAGAGGCCGTCCTCGCAGATCGTATTCGCCCGTGGTGATAAAGTCGGAGATTATTCGGTTGCGGTTGGATGCACAGATGACTTTTCTTATGGGGACGCCCATTTGCTTGGCGTACAAAGCAGACATGGCATTGCCAAAGTTACCAGTGGGAATGCACACATCAATGGGCTCGCCAAACTCGATGACGCCGTCTCTGCACAGATCCAGATAGGCAGAAGAATGATACACAACCTGCAAGAAGAGGTGCAAAATAAAAATTAAACCTCAGCCTGAATTCAACTTTAAAACATTTTATCCTGAAACCACATCCTATCTTGTTTGATCATTAAATTTTAAAGACATTATTGACAGGCTGTATAGCAGGATACATATATTATAATATAATAATGTCCTCAGACATTTACAGTATTTGCAGAGTGATGCTGAACTAAGAGACTATTAATGACTGTATTGTTTCTAAAATCTATTAATTTGGATGCAAAAATCTGCTTTATACAAAACTAATTGAACTGTTTTGAAGTCCACCAAGTCCTAAAACAATAAAGTATTTATTTTGACAAAAAAACAAATAAAACAAAAGCATTGGTCAGCTGATGTCTACAGGTTTTACTCACAATTCTTATGTTTTTTTTTTTTGGAGGACAAAAACTGAATTTGTATTAGTTTTATACATATTTTCCCACACTTCCAAGCAGTAAAAAGGAATATTATGTAGTATATTAAGAAACCTGAGTGACTACACTTTTGATTTACAACATAGTTTGCTGTCTATATTTGCTTATTACTATACTATATTTACAAGTCTCTAACTTGTTTGGTTCTTCTTCTTTTATATTCATCTTTGAATTAAACTACAGTTATTCAAATAAATTATGTATATATAAAAACACAGAAGAAGACATCCCTATATGATGTAAAATATGGTTGTATTTTCTCATTAAAGGGTTTTAGACGACATGACTTCATTTTTAGATTACATTTCGTTTGTTTGAGTTTGTCGCCAAGACTGTCACTGGTAAATTTTAGTATTTCTCACAAAATGCCTGCTAGCATATAAAAAATACATGAAATGCCAGCAAGGTTAAAAACCTGATTTTCAATGTTTTCTGGTTTAACGTCTCTTCCTTTCAGCAACATAAATAGTTAATTACTAACCCACCTGTGGCAAAAGCCGTGCCCAGTTGATGGAGTTGGCGGTGCTGAGGACGGTGCCGTACTCGACAGCAAGATGCCCAGTCAATTCTGACTCTCCAAACATCATTTTGATGGCCTTCTGACAGAAGTCAAAGTCTGACAGGACACTGACTGCCCTGCCTTCCCTGTAGCTCATCATGTGCAGCTTCTGGATCTCACTCACTCCTTCCTCTGGAAAAAACAGCAGCACGCCAGTCTGGTTTCTGTCAGCGTCCTTCAGCCGACTGAAGCCACTGAGCACTGCGCTACCAGTGTCCCCTGATGTGGCAACGAGGATGAGGAAGTTGCACATTGGAGGGAGGCAGTGAGCAAAAAGCTGAGGCATGAGCTGTAAGGCAAGGTCTTTGAATGAGGCGGTGGGGCTGTGAAAAAGTTCCTGATTAAACAGATTGTGGACGAGATGTTCCACCGGTGCAACTCTCTCACTAGAAAAGTTGGGCCCGTATGCTTTAACTATCATTTCCCTGAGATCCAAAGCAGAGACATCCAATGGGTGGATGCATTTTTCTAGTAAAACTAACGCTCGCTCTGGATATGACATGGAAGCTAATCTAAGCCACTCGCTTTTACCAATTTTTGGAAAGCCATTCTTAGGAACATAGAGGCCTCCATCTGCAGCCAGACCCTCCACAACCACATCACTGAAGTATGATTTCTGATTGGACAACTTTGCACTGTCACACCTAGTAGACAGGTAAGTTTCCTCATTGTGTTTCTGATATCTCTCCACAGCCAGCAGCATCTTCTCCACCACTTCTTCCACCGTGTCTCCTGTTCCACAAAACACCCGCACGTCAAGCCATTTTTCATAAAACTGTTTTCTGTAGAGCAAAATGTCTCTAATGGAAACCCCTGCCTCTTGGCCCACTATCCTGTTCACCTTCATCCTATTGAGCCTCTGAATGATGTCCTCATTGTCCACGTCGAGGTAAACGATGAGCCCGCTCTGCGTGACGTGCTCCATGGCCTTGGCGTGAAGAGGGTTGGAACCCGTCAAGGAAACAACACACCCAGAGGCAGAGAAATTACACAAAGCCTGACCTTCTTCCTCCAAGAACCGCTCTCCACCCACTAATGCTAGCTTGGCGGCCACGGGCATCTTCCACACCGTCTCCAAGATGTCGTCATCAACGTCGATGACAGGCAGTCCCAGTTTATGAGCCACTATCTTTGCGACTGTTGTCTTTCCTGCTCCAGGGGGGCCCATGAGAATGAGGTTTTTGTCCCCCAGGGGACCAGTTTTGGTGGAAAGCCATGATTTTGATGCTGAATGTGGGACCAGGCAGCATCTGACAGCTCTTATTGCAAGCTGACTTGGAGTCAGTAAACCCATTCAGTCATTAACAAAGGTGCAACTGTTTCTTCTGTGGAAAGAAAACAAATTATCTACTCAAATACATTCCAAATCAAGAAGGAAATCAAGTCACAAGAGGTTGCATGCAGATGCAATACAAAAGTACATGTTTGTATACATATAAAGAAGAACTTACAAAGTTTACTACTCTTTAAGTACTGTGCAAAAGGCTTGAAGTATTCCTCATCTCTTATACTTTATCTGTAAATTTTATGGTGGTCTTAGTTTCCCAGTCCTTCTAAAGGTGTTACGGTCTTACGCTGATTTTTCACTAAGTTGCAAGAGCTTGCAAAACGACTTTTTACATCCTTAAAAGCTCCCCTGCCGGCACAAATCATACATCTATGATTAAAAGACTCACGTGAAAAGGTGGGTTCCCGCTCTTTGACCTGGATAATAAAGTATTTGGAACAGTCTGTCTGTGTTTACATTTTTTATCAAAACACCGCTATTCACAACAATACAGGAAGCCTTCTTAATAATCACTACGGCAAGCCTGGAGGGACAAAACTGTAAATTTGCGGCAAGTAACGGAAAACATAAAAACAATATATATTGTCCAAGAATCTTTGGAATCAAAATTACGCATTTTAGCCTCATGATTTAACTCCAATAAGGCTCTGAAAAAGCGCAACTTCGCAGTTTTTAGCTAAATTAAACCTGAACGATTCAGTGCTGCTTTCAAATGCACGTCATAAACTCGGAATTTAAATCTCTCAACGTCAAAGTGTCGTTTGTTTGTCGGACTTCAAATAATGACGTTGGCAAAAAGACCGTAATGTAATAATACTTTTGAAGTAAGCAAAATATAGAGACTAAATTTGAATTATTTTTGATAACACTAAAAACTCAAAAATACTTGAAACTACTTAAAAAATAACACTTCCCAGGTGAAGCTAAATATTTTACTACTGTTACGGAATGCCACGTTTAGTATTCTGGTTGCCTAGCAACTAACCTTCACGTTGTCGCACAATTTTTACTGGACCACTGAACTCGCTGAGTCTATTTTAACCTTTATTTCGTCCTGTGTGATAAAGTATTCAACATGTCTGAACTATTTTATCCACAAGAAAGCGTCTACGACCATCTTATTCCAAACGAAGATGAAGATAAAAAACCACCAAGGTTAGTGTGACTTTACTGTACCTTGTCTATAGAGTCATTTTAGTCATTTTAGCTCACGTTTCTCATTTAATCACAACTGAATTCTTAGAAATACTTCAAATTAAGCCTTGAAAACATAATTACGTTAACATGACAGTAACTAATTTTAAAAATGTAAATATTTAGCCTTTACAGTTAAAACTAAATGACTTACTAGGAAAGCAATTGGTCTCTTTATTCTACAACTTATGGGAAGCTGTGGCCCTGTTTTGTTTTGTTATTTCCTTTCCCTTTAAACCTGACTGATAGTTTGGATTAAAAGTAAATGTTTTGTCTTTTGTTCGTTCCTTCTAAATGCTCCTAAAGATACGTATCCAAGTTCAGACAAGTTGTCGTCCTCGAGAACAAGTCGAACAAAGACTCGAAGAGGACGATGGGACCAGCAAAAGTTGACTCTCCATCTCCAGACAAATACCTCAAGAAGCATTCGAAGGAGCCCAAACTGTCTGAAAGTGAGTTATTTTATTAAACTGTATGCAGATTTTCCTTTGTGATATGATTATAACTTGACATTTTGTGTGTCTTTTCTCTGTTTTCTTAGAGGCAGAGTGCTTAAAAGACACCTCTAGCGCTTGTGCTTGCACTGCGAGAAAGCCACCCGTCCCTGCGAGGACCGACATTCCTCCAATGAGAATGCACACCAAGAGAGATTTTTTAAAGACGACTGAAGCAGTGCCTCTGAAGCCTAAACCCACAAGTATAGTCAATAATGTAGGAGACAAACAGCTCCTGGAAAACTCTGGACTGGTCCCCAAGTACATCTTGAAAAAGGTATTCTCCCACAATGCTCATTTGGCTTGAACATTGTTTTAGCACAGCCCCAAGTGCAAAAACGTGGATCCACTGGATCCAAGGTGAACGCAAAGTGCCTCGATCTTGTCTGCAGGATTACGGTGAGGTACCTGCGTACATTCAGCAGCGCAGAAAAGTAGAGCAGAGTGCTCAGGAGGAGTATGAGCGCTTTGTGGAAGAGCAGAAGGAGCAGGTAGCCATGCAACACCTGTCGGACGAGGAGCGACACGCTGTCCTGCAGGTACTCAAACACACAGCTCCACAGCTTCTTTCCTAAAACAGCAGAGAATCATAGAGACATCTGGAACCACTGGAAGGGCAAAACCAAAAATTTTATTATTATTCCTTGAAGGAATGCATTTTGCCCATCGCCTTTTATGCCAAAGTTTTAAACTAAGATCATCTTATGTAGATAAATGACCGAATTGCAGCCATTTTGGTCAAACTTTGTTATGGTCAATCTCATACAATATTAAAAGATGGAAAATTAAGCTGTGGATTTAATTTTTATACTATGCAGTTGACTGTTTGTCGTTACGGTGATTCATTTTCACGTATCTCCTCTCCAGGGACTGAAGAGGAAGTGGGATGAAGTCAATGGCGTGTACCAGAAGCTTCCTTTGATCATCGACACCTTGTCGAAGAAAAGCCACAAGATTCATCTGGAAGAGGAACTGAGTCAGCTGGAGAAGGACATTCGCCTCTTTGAGCGGTTCACAACCATCTACATATCCAAAAATTAGTCTCAGGCGGCAGTGGATGTCTTTAAACCCATATATTGAAGGTTACATGAGGAGAATAAAATGGTCTACATGTATTACGGTTTTTCTGTGGTCTCTGAAACTACACCAGAA
>JAOXNZ010000098.1:10234653-10250002 GCA_028566095.1 Kryptolebias brasiliensis | reverse complement strand
CTTCATTTATTTTGAGCTGACATGTCTTTCACAATACAAAAACAGTAAAAAAAAATTCTTGACTTGAAGTCATGCGCAATTTTTCCTCCACACTGTTACATGTTTTTCCTCATCAACTTATTTCCATACATAATATGTCATAATGCGCATAAAATACTATAAATTTACATTGTTCTCTCTTTGTTTTTCAATATACATTTTAAAAATAATGTTGGCATTTTTCGCTTTTTACCTCAAGATTGGAGTCCTTCTTTTCTGTGTTCCTCTTCGCACACCTTTATTTTAGAGCAGTTTAAAGTTATATCTGCAAATATTTGGCCTCATATTCACCTCTAACTTGTGTGAAACACTCCCAGAACTCCCAGAACTTACAGTGTGTGCTGCATGAACCAAATGCTCTGTGTGATGGAGTGCGGCTGTCATGTGTGTTTGAAGTGTGTGTGTGTGTGGGGGTGATTCATTGTGAAGGTTTGAAAGACTGAAACCATGGAATGTGGAGGTTTGTCTGTCATTATCAAACAGAGTTCAAGCTTCCTCTCTTATCTGTTCTCATCCCACAAAATAAACAAATAATCAAATAAAATTTGAGTTGTAACCCCAGGACTTCCAAAGTGAGGTTAATGAATGTCTCATATTCTTATAGATGACGTTTTCTGCTTTCAAATTATTCCAGGTTTTTACCATTTTGTTACTTTAAATTAAGTGCAATATCCAATACCTTGAACTGTATAAAAATAAAAAAAAACTATCAATTTTACATTAATTTGATCTAAGCCATTTTTTATATGCTGGTCTTTTCTGCTTTCAGCACATCTGTGTCATCAGCAAAACTGGAAAGGTGAAGTACAAGATTTGAGAATTTGATTAATCAATACCAGAATGTTTAACTATGACAAATTACTCTACTTTTTTCAGTAAGGTGTAAAAGTAAAATTTTGTTTTTCCTTTGAGCGCATTTATTTACACATGATACATGTAAATGTGTAATTGTACAAATATGTCTTATTGTTAGTGGGTGGTCTGAAAATGGTATGATGCACATACAATGGTATGACGTACTGTGTACGATTCACTTGGGGACAAAGAAGTAAAAGAAAGCAAAGCTGTCCATCAGGACAGGACAATGGTGACACATGGAGCAAGCTTATGGACCTTGGCTTCCACATGCTTAGAGGACGCCCAGTCTGACTCATGGAAAACACACAGTGGGCACGCCACTTTGGCCAATGAGCGTCTTCACTCCACGTTGTATCTGTTTTTTCAAAGATGCACCTTACTAGAAGTCAGAATCGAACACTTGTGGATTAAATTGTTGATTACAAAGTCAAATATTCTTCCTTTACATGTGTTTTATATTTGTTTTTTATGTTGCATCAAAATGAACAAATCTGGTTAATATTATTAAATATTATAATCCAATACAAATGTGTACTATTAGTGGGAAAAAAAGCAGCATTATCTATAAAAATATTACCCACTCTGCTTTAAGTTTTACTTAATTAGTGAGGCTAAACTGTCATCACATTACCCTTGATTTGTAATTTATATTTTAAACTAAATGGGAATTCTTTATTTACAAAAAAGGTTTGCTGAAGCTAAAATTGCAAAATTTTACAAAAATGTCCTACAAACTTTCCATAGCTTAAAAGAGAAGCAATACATTTTATGGCAACATTTATAAGCCAATTCATGTCAGAGCTCCAAACTCTATGTGCTTTTTGACACAACCTTTTTGAAGAAGTTGTAAGAGCTAGATATAAACTTTTATTTAACCATGTAAACGTTGATGCTATAAGTGTTAAATTTAAAAAAAGATTCTTATAGTGATGACACAAAAATGGCAGTGAATGAAAAATACATCAGAAAAACTAGCTAAGCTAATTATCATAGCCCAGCATAAAGAAGAAAATGCTACAATCTAAACTTTAAGGCAATTAAAAAATTTACTTTTAAAGTTAATTCATAGCTAGTTATATTTGCTTTTTGACCACTGAATTTGTTTTCTGACTCTCAAATGAAAAGAATATAGTTTAAAATGTATTTGTATTTATACTTAAGCAAACAAAACACATTAGATTTAGTCATGTTAAAAGCTATCATATAGCCTAATTTTGCAAATTAAGCTTTGCTCATTGTCTTTTAAAATTTAAGTAAAAAAAAAAAAGTCTTCATTTTCCAAAAAAACATATAAATTGATGCTGAGATTGTATTGCAAAGTTGACAGGGGTGGAGTTAAACCCATAACACTTTATGACAGTGAGAAAAGGCTCAACACAATGGCCAGGTCTGTAGAAATACCTTCAACACACACACACACACAATATACTATAAAGTTTGTATGTTTTGCTGCTGTCACTGGGGTGAATAAAAGTCAATTGTGCATGTCAACAGATCAGAACATGCTTCACTTTACAGGGAATGTTATCATGTTGCCAAGCACTTTTGATTTTCAGTCACCTGAATCTCCAAACAGCCACACAGATTTGCAATGTAAGATACAATTGTGATTTAAATATGATGAAATTTAGAGACACTCAAATCTGACATGTTTTCGAAAATGTATATTGAAAAGCTCAACCCAACTGATCTGATGAGAAACTACACAACCGTGAGTTGCTGCTGAATTTTACAAACATGTCTCTAAGCCAGAGATAATATTCCAGCTCCAGCTACAATACAGTGCCTCTCTGAGTTAAATTACCTAATAAATGGACTGTTTGGAAGATACGAGTGAATGCAAACCAAACAGTTTAGAGAGTTTTGAAGTCCTGAGCTTGGATAGTTTCAATTCTTTAAGGTTCTGTAGTGGTAAACAATTCCTTTGCTAAACATTTAGACCATCTTTCAAGCCAGTGAGATTTCATCACTTGTATCAGGTGCTGAGGAGTGTGAGAAGAAAAAAAAGAAGTCTGTTTTTGCTGTCTGTGCAGTCCAGACTACAAAGACACTCACTGTGCCTATAGCTGAAGCCCCACATATCTTTATCATAAAATATCAGCTCTTGTTAACTAATTCCATCACTATAGCCCCTCGCATTGCTTTGGGAACTCACAAGCTATTGTCCTTCACCTTGATGCAAGGTTTGGTAAAAGCGAGAGTAGACAAAAAGCCTGGCAGGTTTCACTTGCTGTGGCTTTGTGGAGCTTCGTCAGGGGAACAGAGGTTGGGGCCGTCTGCGGAAAGTGGGCTACAGGTAAACTGTGGCCAACACAAAAGGAACAAAACCGGGATTGTGTGGCTGAATAGCAGCACATCCCTGCATTTGACATATGAAGCCGGTGGTTACACACGGAGAGCTGGGATTTGATTTCACCTCACCAGAAAAACACCATATCTAATCTGTAAACCCAGTGATTGGTTTATCTGTTGGAACATTTAGGAAAAATTCACTCCTTTCCCCAAGAGTTAGACTAGAACAAGTATAACACTCTTTGGTACATTTTGTAATAAAACAGACAGTTGGCTAAGTTAGCTTTGAAAAAAAAAAAAAACCTGAAGTCCAAAGTAACAAAAAGCTTGAAAGCTTGACAATTTTAGACTTTGTGGCTAACATACTGTGTATGATGAAATATCCACAAAGCAAAAGTGTAAAACAACAGAGTTTAATCATGCATCATGTATCTGTCACTTAAATTGCAGACCTTTCACCAAGGAGAACTTTCCATTTCATTTGAAATCACTGTTCTTTATGTGGTGGTAAGCTTTAAGCACCAACATTTGGTTTGGTTTTGAAAACACATCATGCCTTGGGTTGAAAGATGCAGTCTGTTAGAATGAAACCCCTCCTAAACATCACCTTTTATCCTTCTGCAGCGAGATTTTTATTTATTTTTTGGCTGCAACAAGTCTTAACCGTTATGGTTGAGCATGGCAAACTCAATATGCAGACTTGTGTTTTAGAAAACTTAAAATTAACTTATTAGCAAAAAACTGACGTGGCAGCAACAGAACTAAATAACAAAAACTTACAAGAAAAACAAGGAGTGAAAACACAGGGAGCATGAACGAGGCATGGAAAAAAGCACAGGAGCATGAACATCAAAAAACAGATGGAATAAGCCAGCGAGTAATGAAATGACAAAGACCAGATTATATAAGCAGAGGATAATGAGGAATTGGACACAGGTGACTGATTTACAACTAGAGACAGGTGTAGATGGGCGTGACAGGCTGAGTGGATGACTACTGAACTGCGGGCAGGTGAATGGTGACAGAGAAACACATGAGAACACATTACATAAGACAAAATACAGAAAATCTTAAATCATTACATTAACACAATGACAGGATCATCAAAAATATCTGGCTGCAGTCTTATCAGACATTCAGAGACTATTCTCTATGTAATCTGAGTAAAGTCAATGTACATTTTTGAAGTTTTTATAAAGAAAGTGGTTTAAATCTAAACTGGCTTGAAAAATTTGTGCCCCAATAGCGGTTTGCAGTTATTTATTGTTATTGGTGAGGCACACTGATTTACATCTTAATTTAGGTTTAGTTAATTAAGTATACGGA
The DNA here is from genome assembly GCA_028566095.1 of Kryptolebias brasiliensis. Lineage (NCBI taxonomy): Eukaryota > Metazoa > Chordata > Actinopteri > Cyprinodontiformes > Rivulidae > Kryptolebias > Kryptolebias brasiliensis. Next base: position 10,245,487 of record JAOXNZ010000098.1, on the reverse strand, counting down.
CACCAGTATTATTAATGGTTCCTTTCTGTGTGGGCTGATTTCCTCTAAAAAGATACACGATAATATTATTTTTAAGTTAGTCCATTTTATATAGGTTTGTGTACACTTGATAAAATGTCTGAACACTGATTTGAGCAACTACAAGATGCCAGAACATTTTCCAGTCTACCACTGAATAAAAATGTCTTTACAGCTTCAGTGACGTGTCACGGTTCACAAATAGAACATCATCTGTAGTGTTTCTTGCGTTTAGTTGGTGATGATCTGGACTGAAGACTTTCAAAAGACTGAGCGCTGCTGCTGGGTTTTATCCAGTCATCTAACTCCAGTGCCAGATCCACTTATACAACTCAGACTAGGCAACAGTCCTCATCCTCTTAAACGCTCCAATGCAACTCTGAGTTAAATAAAATCTTCAAGAAATATATACCTGTTTGGTGATGGGAATATTTGCACGATGAGTGTTCCTGCGGGAAGGACTGCTGAAACCTTGTTCTACACACAAGTACTCAACATGCAGTCATTTCCACCTGTCCTGATCTGAACGCTGCCTGGCTTTAAACCTGTGCTCGTGATGTGCTAATATAGCCAAATGTTTTGCTGCTACGTAAACACCTAAATAATCTGCTGAATGTTCAAGTCACTCTAAATCTGCAGCTACACATTTAGTGTAAAGGACTCAAAAAATGATGGAAAGCCTCCTTCCTATTAAGGAAACAAGTGGGAGATTGTACCTCTGTAGTAACTGAAGTGCTTTTTGGAGGCAAAATACCACATAGGCAGAAAGCAGTAAAAGTTTTTATGGTTTTCGGGAGAATTTTTATGCACACATGTCATCCATAAAGATCGGCTTGGAAAACAGAAATAATTCTTTCCTATTACTGCTGAGTTTTGTCAGTGATTGATGTCAAATGTTGTTTAATAAACAAGCTGCAATAAATGAAAATGAGCCTCAACGCATGGAGACCCACTTCCATCAGTTTAGGTTTTCTCCATTGTCTGGGTGAGGGTGCACCCGCTCTTAGGACAATAGCTCTTCTCTTAAACCAGGGAAGCCTTGTCCTATTGTTCTACCTTCTATTGTGCTGCTGAAGTAGCCTGCGAACAGAACACAGCCGGCCTTTGTCTTTGCATGGATCAGCTGTACAACCCTGCTTTTTCATGCTCTGCAGAGTCCCATGTGGCTGCCGTGCCCTACATGCCACCATAATAAAGTTAAGGACACTGCTGGTACAGTTGATAATGGAAAGGCAAATATGGTTCACTGGCTGAAAGTTAGAACGTTGGAGAGCTAAGCATATGTGCATGGGCCTCAAGGCATTTATGTCAGTTCATAATGATGGGATTTCATTAGCTTGCTTTAAATATGTAAAAGGCTTCTGACAACATGTGGTAATAAAGTGTTGATTAGGTCTGTTTATTTAGAGGTATTCTATAAATGTAAACTTTTATCTATAATCCTTGCTGGTGATGATTTTAAGCAATTTGTAAAGACATAAAGTATATAAGATATAAAGATGTCAGTATTTGTGCATATCAGTGCTGGTAAAGTAGGTTACATAAGAATATGTAAGAGTATAAAGTATGTGTTGCACATTTTTATCACTGCAACAAAATTATTACACCAAACCCTCATTATCTGTGTTGTAGCTTGATATAAAGGTCATGCAAATATATATATAAAAAGTACTTATAACACATATAACACACAGGTAAGAGATTTAATTTAAAGGCACTCATTACAATATCATGAAGACCATTAAAATATGTATATTTTTCTCATACTGATTATTAATGTATCCTTAAATTAAAAATTTGTAACCAAAGTTTGTGAGCAGCTGCCAACTGCATGTGTTTGTTTACCTTTCAACACAGCTGTGAGCTTCCTTGTGGTTTTTGGTTCATTTGGTCTAGTGCTTTGTTTATATTGAGTGCCTACCTGCATTTCAGAATTTAAATCAACACATCTGGAAACTACTGGAGTAAACTCCTTCACACTGCACTATTTAATATAGTTCAGGACAACCTTTTTTATGTTTTATTTTGTATTTTTTAATGAATTCCCTTTAAAGCAGATGAGTTATGCATTAGGTTATATCTTTTTGTAGCATACAAATCAATTAGTAAATACAGATTTTGCCCTCCTTTATGTGGTAAAGTGGATGAAACAAATAAATATAAGTTGAAATTCGCATCAATTACAAACTTCTTTAGGAGTAATACTGCAATAACAAGTAGGGGTTTTCAGGTGGTGACCAGAATGAACCAGCCTGCTACTCTTTATTGAAGCTGTTATGTAACAACGCCTCCAATTGGCCCGCTTTTGAATTCCACATTTAAAACGGCTCTCCGATTGGACAGCGCCCCGCGAGGGGGGCAAGCGGAGGGGCGGAGCTCCAGCCTGGTCGGGGGAGAAGATTCGTCAGTGTGTGCGTTCAGATTGTCGCGCCGCCAAACGGGACCACGTAGGAGTGCACGCTGCCTTTTTCTTTTTTTCTTTCTTTTTTTTTTTTTTTTAAACATACACAACCACACTTTCCCCTCCACTTTTACAACTAAGTTCTCCCCACGCAGCGTTTCCCACAGTTGTAACTTTATTTTCCATGCCGTCTCCCCCCCCCCCATCCCATGATAAGGCCCATGGAGGCTAGCTTGAGGCCATCAGTGTGGAGTCATTAGTACGAGCTGGACTGTGAAGTTATTGCACCTCGGAGGGTTGGTAAAAACACAGAGCCAAGACGTGTCATTGGTGTGCTGGGATGGAAAATCATTACATGAAGGAGAAACAAAGAGAAGTCAGCTGAGGAACTACCAGATAAAGAATAAACTGAGGCAGTCTCAGGTATTTTTCTGATATAATACATTTAAATCAGTTTATTTAAGAGAAGACATTCCAGCACTGTGTTCGGCACTGATGGAAGATCAGCCTGTTAACAGCAGGAAGGACTTTGTCCGAATCAGAGTGATAGCAAAGGAATTGAGTGGTCAAGCTGTCACTTCAAACTGTAACTTTTAATTTTGCTTTGGAGAGCTTTTTGTTTTTTTCTAAGAACAGTGCAAAACAATTTTTACCCAATTATTCAACGCTTACGCTTACCTTATTAGCATTTTATTAAAGCAGCTAATTTATACTTCTGCTTTCCTTGAGCTCAGTTACTGAAAAATGAATGTGAGAAGTCAAAATAATTGCAACTTTTGGCCTTATTTGTCATTACCTTTCAGCCTTTGTAATACGCATTTTATCTTTAATATCTAATGGATAACTCAGGCAGCCTTAATCAGTCAATCACAGAGGACCACTTCAGTCACAACCATTTGAGGTAGTTTGCTTTTTTTGTTGTTTTCACGCTGGCAGCGCTGCGGCTGTTCCTTTTCCTCATAACCGGCATTTATTGGGCCTTTATTAGCTCCTTTTTGAGAGTAGGTATTTTCTTGACTCGACAGGGATTCTCTAGTGATGGAAGGGGATGTGATTGGTCCATACATACACGGAAGCTTGTCCCGCACCAAGTGAACTGATCTGTCAAACTCTTGGCTCCTGTAACTCCTTCCATCAGTATCTCGCTGTGCTGGGACTGATGGCAAACAGCGTTCAGGAAGGAGTCCACAAAACGTCTTGAAAAGTTTGCAGGGATTCTCAATTTCCTTCCATTTTTGTTTCCTCTCTCGGATCTCGAACCCGTCTCACTTTCACCACGGGCGTCTTGATCCTGATTTGAAGCCTTCTATATTAAGTTCCTGTAAATTCTAGAGCATTAGAGCCGTTAGAGCTCTCCTATGCCAGGAAACACCTGAGGCTACAGCCCCGAACTCCCATTTCTAAAACCCCTGCTGAAAACTAATTGTGAAAAAACTGCTTTAAATCTGCCGTATCTGCATTTCAAAGTGTACTCCGTTAAATTAAAACCTAAACATGGGGGCGGCTGCCAAAGCGGGTACAAAACTGGGCCAACGAAATAACGCGCACAGCCAAGAATAGTTTTGCGAGCCGCGCATGCAAAAACAGGTCGCTATTTTTAAAAATTTGCTGCAGAAAATGCAGCCATGTGACTCACTGGTCGTAAACACTCAGGATTCAACTGAACACGTGCCCGTTTTGTTGCAATTCTGAGTCGCTGGTTACTCTCCAACAGTCGCTCCCAGTGAGATGCCACCATTCATCCATCCATTTTCTTTACCTGCTTTTTTCCTTTTACGGGCTGAGGAAGCACTCCTTCAAACTCCACTGTAACGACACCCTGAGAGTCCTTTTTAACCGTTTGGTTGGAAAGCGCCTTATGTCACCATCATGATTACATTTAGCGGGAGGGTCTGCATACTTTTAATAATGCAAGAAACATTGAGAAAGTGTCTATTTCATGGTTTAAATATGTAATATTATAACACATCAGTAAAAAACATCTGTCTATGCGAACACAGCTGTGTATTGGTGCTTATAGCACATCGTCTCACCTCTTCCCCACTGTGTGCCTTATATTTTCTGCTCCTAAGCTCTCCAAACGTTGTCCCTCAACATAAAAAGATTCAATTTCACGACTGTTTCTTGATCCTTCCCCAAGTCTCATTTCAGGGATTCAGAAGAACCCTGCTCCTTGGCGGCAGCTCCATCTGACAAAAATCATTACGTTTTATTGTTTGAAATAAACCAAATCAACAAAACCGTAATAAACTCAACGAGCCACTATCTGAACTCCTCCAAAAGCACTTTTTCAAAACGTGCAGCAAAAGCAAGTAACGCGAGCCCGTCCCATTGCGATCCCAAACATTTATTCCAATTGAGATCTTGTTGTAAATCCTTCGAGCGGATACTATAAACCGAGCGTCCCCATGAAGAGCGCAGGACAACCTGTGATGATTTGAGTTGCCTTTTTAAGGGAGGGAGGCGAGAACAGAAAGGCAGAGAGATGAAAAATGGAAGGGAAGCAGACGCAGCGTGAAGACAAAAAACAATGTCTGACAGTTGTAGTGGCGATGATTGCTTAATATTTGTTTTTCTCCGATGGCCAGATCACTGATGTTGAAAGATCAATGAGGCAAAAATCATCAGAAAGAGCCACTTTGGGTTATTACATCGCGGGGATCAGTGACTGGACTTTGTGAAGTGATTGGCTCTAAAGCTGGACATTACATTAACACATAAATATATCACAAGTCTTTACTGGGACGTCGACAAGCTGGAATTCTTAACATTAAGGTGTGAGGGATACACTGAACAGAGTATTTGTGTTTCACACCTCGCTTAGATATGGACACAAGAATGCATAAAGGCTTGGTGAGAAAAAAAAAAGAAAAGTGCTCAGCTAATTGAATCTTGGTTGTTTATAGAGCGCCAGAATGTTGACAGTGGACTTCTATTTTTAGGCTTGCAGCACTTACCCTAAATGCTTTAGAGAAGAGACTAAGTAATAAAAATCGTATTGAAAAGAGACCATAACAGACATCATCTAATCATGAATTGTATCTATTCAATTCTGAGCACAACAACTTGGAAGTGCATGAACACTCATGTGGATTTTTTCCATCTCCTTTGTCAGAATGCTCTTGAACCTTTTTTAAAATGCAAAACTTGCCTTTTTTAGATGCTTTCGGGGGTGCTCGGTGTCTCGGTGCTTATTAAAGTGTCTCTGTATATCACCGCTTGATTTTTGGCCTGGAATAAACACCACTTAAAAGTTACAGTTGCTTACGCGTAGCTGTTACCATTCTCTGAATTCTCCTTTAGAACTCGCGCTGATTTATGCTCCCGTTGCCGCCTCGGTTGGTCTGCTGCTTTGGTCCAGATGGAAATATCTCAGCAACATCTCAGCTGCTGCAGAAAGTTTGTTCATTTTGCCACTTGTCCTCACCAAGGTCAACGGCATTCGCTCAAAGGCCAGAATACTTAAATCAGGCTGGATTTTGTCTAGAAGTGAATGTTTTGTAGACATTTTAACCTCTTCATACAGACTGAACAGTCATCTGCATTTTGCTGTGAATGGCACAAACAATAGCCACAACTTATGTGGAACTCAAACGTAATTTCTGGCTTTCTAGTGCTTCTTGCACCCTGCTAACCTAACCAACACTGAGATTATTCCACTGTTCCAATATAAAATTATTGACTAATCTGACTGAATGTTGTGAATGAGGACCCTGACTGGTTACAGAACTTCCATCCTTACCCTTTCTGAGCTGAAATACAATTGATTCCTGTATTACATTGTGTGTAAATTAATAATTTAATACATTACACAGCAAATGAAAAGAGCGTGCGGGCTGGAAGTAGCCGAGGGGCCACCAGTTAACGATTAATGATTTTTTTTTTAATGACAAACCAAAATCAAAAAGTTAAAGCATTGGTTTATTCTCACATATATATATTTTTTATAAACAAACATATCAAGAATCGAATAATTTTGGATTATTGTGTTGGAATTCTATGGATTATAAGAACTGCCTGGACTGGTAAAGGGTTGTTTTGTTGACCTATCCATCCACCCCAAACTCCTCTTTGCTCAAGTTACGTGGCAGGATAACTAAGTTGCTTCACTCCAAGAACTTTGGTTGTCTGTTTATCTGCTGTAACATCTGCTTAAGTTCCAAAAGATAGTTCAATATGCTGTACGTATTTATAAAAAATAAAATAAAGCAAATCCATCGTCTACAGTTGTTAATCCTCGTAAAAATCTTCAAGCTTCTTAGTGCATTTGCAGTATGATGATGCCCAAGTAGAGCCTGACAGAGCAGCTATCACTGTTGTACATTCTTGGATTTATCTTGATGGTTGAGTCTCACAGAGATATCTTGGGGGAGTATCACCTCCCTAAATGTGAGACGAACCGTGGAAATTTCAGCTCTGGAAATACAAACATGCTCACAACACCTCTGAGGAATGCTTACTTTCTTATCGGGAAGACTTGCCTTTTAAATTAAAATCATCTCATGCTGAGAAATGAAAATTCATTGTGGTCAAACTTTGAAAACAACATCTCGCGCAATTACTGCAAGACCTCACGCTCAGACTGTGTTGGGAATGACTCTCAGCTACAACCACGTCCAAGTTTAGCTCCATATCTGTAAAACTAACTGAGTTGTAGCTATTTTAGCACTGGTTAATGTCGATTACCTGTGGCAGCCAATTTGAATTGGGCTGACTCCAAAAGTTAATCACTTGTAGATGCACATCTAATAATGCATTTAGGGTAATTTAGATGATTTCATGAGGGTTTCATTCAAATTTGGTCGTGTTTCTGTCTGTGTGTGCGCATGTGCTCGTGCGTTCACTTTGCACACATTATCGCTCATTGCCAAAAGGCAGCCAATAGCAATTTCCCCCCAAAAGTGTACGAAACATCTGATTAAAAAGTGTGTTTTGGGCTGCTTTATTTCCCAAGGATTTGAGTATGAACTGCAGCACATGTTTGCCATTGCTTATGCTGCAAACCATACAAACTGGGGAGTTGACACAGGTCATGGCTCTGTGCCAAGAGTTAGCTGTTCATCTTTTTTTCTTTTCCCATCAAGTGGCCTATTTTGAAATGCTAACACCACTTGCTCTCAAGATTTCTTTTTTTTTTTAACCCGGAGTAAGTATAGCACAACTGTTAAACAATAGAAAAGCTGTATCTTTTCTCCTTAAACCTCTAAAATCACAATTTTGCAGTTTGCACCACAGAAGGACATGGCCCGCCCATAATCCTCAACCAACAACAATGTGTGCAGTATTCAACACTCGAGACTTTCGGACGCAAAATCAAAGCCAAATTTTCCAAGAAGCGGTCCAAAGACAATACGGCCTGACTCACGATAAGTCGCTGCACCATCAGTCATTAACTCTTACCATTCTAGACCGTTTTTATTTACAACGTCAATTAAAACGTAAACTCAAACAGGAGAAAAAGCTGTACGAGCTCTTGGAAACAAACCCTTGAACTTGCGAACCCAACCGCCGTCCATTTTGTCTTTCCTCCCTTACATCCTCCCTGTGTTCTCTTAAAATGATGAAGCTGCGTTGGAGGAACGAGACCTTCATCGGTTGACATTTTTGGAATGCTTATAGCAAGAATACACACAAAACAATCATTTCACCTTGGACTGCTCAGCCAGCTTTCGAGGAGCCACACAGATCTACGTAGACACGCTCGTTGTTTTGGTTGAAAGGTTTTTGCAGTTTTAGTGGGGGAAAAAAAGACCTTCCAGCTGGTAGACTGTTATTTGGATCAAGAATTCTAAGAATAGATTTTAATAAAACTATCAGAAAGTAATGATTAGATGTACCGTACATTTAGAACTAATTACCTTTTAGAGCCAACCTGATTTGAAGATGGCTGCCAAAGCTAATGCAGTTTACAAACCCAAAAATGGCTACAACTCAGTCAGTTTTACAGATAATGAGCTAAAGGTTCAAATGGTAGCAGCTTAAAGTTGTCCCCAACTCATATTTTGAGTGCTAATAAATCACGCGAGTTCATAATTGAAAATTCTGGCACGCAAAGCAGCGGGAGATACACATCCTTTCATGAAATGCTGTTTCACCTAATTGTGATTTTGAAATAAATTCTAGTTATCAGAAAATGAGCTTCTGTTATCGAGAAAACGAGCTCCACTATCTTGAGAACAAGCGTTTGCTCAAGACAACAAGATAATTAGGTTATCTCAAGATAACCTTCCGAAATTAAATTCTGTTTTCCCTTCAAAGCTTTAGCAAAGTGTTTGTTTTTTCTTGCCAAACTTTCCTGGTTAGACTATCTCTGTAACTGTAGTTCCCTTCCTCTGGAAGCATGGGGCTGCAAGTGGCTGCAGTGCTTATTAGGTTTAACAGGTCAGGTTGTAAACATGACATTGGACATAGGAAACTTTCAAAAAATTGCACCCTTTTCAGCTTAAACCGTCTTTTGTTTTGGTGAGATTGCCTTTCGGATCAATATGGTGGGATTGGCAAATATCTTTGCTTTCGAGACACAGTTCAACTCTGTTCTTACTTTATGTTGAGAAGCATCTTACTTTTGTGCCATAAGCTAATGAGAGAGATTAGGCACGGCTCGTAGCATAAAAGGTAGTTTGAAGCCAATAAAAGAGTGACGCCACTTGCTGGAACCCGGAGAGAAACCCCAACATAGTTTATAATGTGTGTGAAAATATGTTTTATGCTTCGTCTCACTTCTGCACAGAAACATGATATCTCGCGGGGCGATTCTTTGACAAGTTTCCATGATACGCCGTTGAAAAGAACCATATGAATCAGCGGGGTTGGCTCGGCGCTGCTTTGGTTCAGCGAGCTCTCATCTCCTTTGGGATGTTTTCTCAACAATGAAGGAAAAGAGAGCAGCTTGAAACAGAGTCGGCTGTAAAGTAAACATTAATTTCCGTGGTCAGAATCTTTCAGTCTGCTGCAGATTAAACCTCCTGTCCAGTTAGAAATCAGCAAGGCTGACTTCATTTTTGTGTTGATTAATATGTTTTTGTGTTTGTGGGAGACTATCCAGAGCTGGGAGGGTGGGGAGGTGAGGGGAATCTTTCTCGTTCAAAGACAAAAATATCCATCTTCTTGTGCATGTCCGCGCGTGTGTATTACACTGACCCCGATATTCGCAAACGTCCTCCATAATTTGGTTCGTCACGGGCCAGAGGGGACGCACGGAAAACGTCTCCTCGCTTCTGCAGCACTGTGATGAGATCACAAGCTCCCATTTATGTAGTTAACAAAATCAGCCTATACACGCCGGCGAAACGGTACTCACACTGGGTGAAAGTGTTCCCTAACATCTCCAAACCCACTTTGTCTAATCTTGGAAAAGATAGGCGCTGTCAAAACAGTTAGAATAAACTAGTGACCCAACTTTTTTTTTTTTTTAAAACTTGTTTTTCCATTGGGGCTTAAAAATAGTCAGCAGATTCGCTTCTTCAAAAACCTGAAACTGTCGACACCTTAAATGTTATAAATTAGGGTTAATAGGATGATTAAATGAGGTAATCCCGACGGTCAGGAACACAAGTAATTGTTTTTCCACGTGTTTAGCTGTGGTGAGTGGAGCTGGCCTTATTATAGCAACCAAAAACTTAATTTAGCACCAGATCTAGGATTTTAACTGTCTCACATACCACACAAAACTGTACCTGTTGCGTGGAGCGCAGTTGTGATGGTGTGGCTGATTGTACACATCCTGATTTTTCTAGCTTGTCCCATACTGTCTGAGTGGTCCCTGGCGAAACAACAGAAGCCTGAATGACAGAACAAAACCAAAAGATTAATCAAATGCAATTATTGCAAATGCCACATAAACGTCAGGAGCCCATTTCAGGGAAAAGCTGATAAGTTGGAAATATGTAGTATTGTTTGTTAATGGAGCGTCCGTAGTTTCTGGAAAAAATCTTGGTGCAAAACATGATGGCATCCACAAAGATGTCGGGGTGTTTATTAAACAAGATTTCTGCCTTTAACAAATTGTGATACATGTACCGGGGTGGTATGCAAGCTTGTATCTCACTGGGCTGCAAGTGTTGGTGAAAACCTGCCAACGATATTTGTGAAGGAGTTTCCAAAATGTCTGAAAAACATTCACAAGGGTTTTCCGTTTTCTTGTGTGAGTCGCGCGGCCTTGCTCTTGTGCTGCAGGAGCTTTGAACGTTTTCATTGCAGGCACCTGGAACCTGTCTCGAACCCTTCTCAATTTAGGTTTTTGTAATCCTGGAGCTCCACAGCTGTAATTTTTTAGCAATATGTTTATTGACGGGTGGAAGGGCGGCGTAGTGGTCAGAGCTGTCGTCTCCCAGCAAGTAGGTTGCAGGATCTCATCCCGGCCTGGGGCCTTTCTGGGTGGAGTTTACATGTTCTCCCTGTGCACACGTGGGTTTA
>JAOXNZ010000098.1:10217064-10234553 GCA_028566095.1 Kryptolebias brasiliensis | reverse complement strand
GGTTTAAAATGTTATTTTTTTTTACCATTTAAGGTTTTTTTTTTTTTTTTTTTTTTTTTGGTCTCTCTTTGGAGAAATTTGGCATCGAATTCCGTCCCGCAAATGCGCGGACATGAATGAACACCGCGGGTTAAATTTCCGCCGCGTCTCCCTGACGGTGAAATGCCCGGCGGCGGGCGTTTACCGAGTGGTTTTCAGCGTGTTTTTCCTAACAGGTAGTGAACGTCAGCGGTCAGTCGGGGCGCCTCTAAAAGGAGACTGAATATCCCGCTTTGTAATCTCTTGACAGCCTTTTTAACCCATCTCTGGCTCGACGGAGGCAGCTGGAAAAGCGTGTTTCTCTCTCCACGGGAAAATGTGCGGTGTGTTTTTTGCTGCGTTTGGGGACATTTTCGGCCATTTATAACAGGTAGGTTTTGTTCGTAATTACAGCAACAACCTGTCGTCCCCCTATTTGTCAACAAGGGCTGCTAGTAACAAACACACGGGGATTTAGTTGCTTAATGCAGCTCTTATTACATGGCTTGTGTGCCATCTAATAAATATTTGTCTCATATAGTATGCCTTTTCAGTCTGTACTGTAAATGTCTTATATTTGTGTACTTTCCCCCCATAGAAAGTCATTAATTATGCTACTGTTTGGTGTGCACATCACAAACATATGACCTGACAGGCGTTTTAATCCATCATAACTTCTTAATAAATAAAAAACAAATAATCTCGCCTATACACCTGCCATCACTCAAGCAACATTTCTGTTACTGCTATTGTGGGTGCTTCTCTGTAATCTAAATAACAACAACCTTTACCTTTAAAGTCCTTTTTAAATGTTTGGTTGACCTCACCAGTCCAAAAGCACCATTTTAGATAATTTTACAATGCATATATAGTTAAGTATTCATAGATAAGTAAAGTCTGTCCAAAATTGGGTTTTTGCTTCACTGTGGCTATTTGTTTTTGCAAACCTGCAGGTTTCAGCCACTGATGGACATGAAGAAGGAGGACGGTGTGGATTAGGATCGTATTTCCTTCCTTTTCTTTTCATTTATTTATTTAATTAAAATAAATTTGAGGCTTCATACTCCTCGTCTCAATGTGGGCTCTGAAGGACATCACCCCTTTCCTGTGGTTTGAAATGTAATGATGGCAGCACGTTGGAGTGATTCACCCCAGGACAATGAAGAGCACAAACACACTTCCTCTTGTCAGGTAGGACTCTGGATGAAGTTTTTTTTTTTAGAGCCTATATGTTCAGATGCATCACACTTTAAATAAGCTTTTGGAAAGTCCAGACCTGAAGAAGCCTCGTGGATGCAAAGTTAAACATCTTCAAGAAACAGGAGAAGAAGTCCAGCTGCCTTCTATCTATTGAACCAATTAGGATGTTAGAAAGTCTTGACATCATGCGGATTTCACCCCTGATTCTTGATTTATTTTCAGCTATTTTTGACTCTGTGTGTGTTGCTCTGGTGTGGAAAATACTCGCACGAGTGGTTTGCTTGTTTGAAGCTTGAAGCCGCCATAAAAACCCTTCCTCTGCTGAACGTCGCAAGGGCTGTTTTTAAAGGTATTCTCACTCCCAGAAACCTCGTGACATGCCTCAGAAGTGCCTTGCACTGTGAGTGTGAGCTAAGTGTTGCAGCACATCTGCCAGTGTTCGGGGGTGATAGGGTTCATTTTGTCCCTGTCTGACAACTGTTTAAGTGCACAAAGAGAGTTTCATATTGGCAGCGCTGATGTTACTGGGTCCTTTGTTGGTCTGCATGCCAAACTTTGGAAAAAAAAATGGCACATTGTCAAGATCATCCTTTTCCTGTAGCCTCAGCAGTTACATCATAGCAATCATCAGTACAGGCCAGCCAGGCAGCGGTGGCTTGTTTTGGATTAATCCATCATCTGAAAATGGTAACAGTACTGCGTGTTTGTGTGTGTGTGGCTGTAATCCTCTTACTGTGTCAGAAGTAGCAGAGGATGGATGACATAAATCTTTGGTAACAGGGTAACTCAGCATCCTGACAGTGCTGGGGTTCGTGAAACGGTTGATGGAGTCAAAGAAGAGCTCAATGCAAACATTATCTACTCACTCTAACACTTTTTTTTTTGTTTAAAATATAAATAAATAGAGGCCTTCAGGAGAAACTGGATTAATGTTCGTCAGAGGCTAGTAAACGTATGTAAAAGTAGTGATTTATGTTTATTAGTGGTGGATTTTCAGAGAAATTTAAAAAACTGATACATGGTCTTGGAGCCCTTTTTTTTTCTCGCTGCACTAAGTTTCACCATGGTGAGTTAAACCTTGTATCCATCTCAGCAATCTAATAACCTCTTCCCACAACAACACTTAACTCTCCCTCTCTGCGGAAAACTAAAACCACCACATCCTCATGAACGCCCAGCTGTTAGGCCCGAGCATCTAAAATGAATCCAAAACACATCAGCAGGGCTGTAAAACTCGATTTTCTCTTATGACGACGCCTTTGAATGAGCTGAGATGCACTACTCAGAGGCATTGGGTAGTTGTTGTTTTTTTTGACAGCTGATGCAGTTTTTAAAGGTGAAATATTTATTCTTGGGAGCTGTCTTTTTTAGTTTTTCTCTTTTCTTTCACGCTTCCACTTGAGCGTGTTGTCCTCGACTCTATGCTTGTCTGACTTTTTCACATTTGTTTATCTCCTCAGGCCAGCCTAATGGCTCAAGTTTCCACATAGTTTTCAGTGGATTCAGCTGAGTGTTTTGTTTACATTGAGTGTGGACCCACATTTTAGAACTGCGTATCAATATATCTGGAAAACTACTGGAGTAAACTCTTTCTAACTGCACATTTTGATATAGTTCAGGATATCCTTTTTTATGTTTGCTTTCATAGTTTTGCAGTGAGTACCTTTAATAGCTTCAGGACTTCACTGTTGTCCCTTTAGGATCCAATAGGAGCTGAGGCCCCTCGCAGCTTCCCCTGAATCATCTTGGTTCGCTAATGAGGGAGATTTTAAGGGGTGTCTTCTCTATGACAGCGCCTGGAGCGAACGCAGGCACACCCCACCCTGTTATTGCCAAAGATTGCAAGCAACAAAGTGGTAATTTAGGCCCAGCTGCTCTGATCATTAAGAGAAAAACATCCCATGTGCAACGCCTGATTCCCCGTGTCACTCACATTTCTACCCTCACTCAACCTGCTGTCACACTCATATGGGCAGGGTAGATGTAAACAGCTGAGCCTCCTTACATCTCAGGAGGTTTGAGGGGAAAAAACAAATCCGTCACTGCATATATCGACTACATCTTCTCGTCGCTGAGGATGAGGCCAGTGGCGGTCCTCTGAGCGAGCTTCTCTGCTTTGCACTAAATATAACCCCTCCTAACTTCATAAATCCCCTGCTCATTTTTTCCCCCCTCCCCGTCCACATGCTTGCCTTTCACCCGTCCTCTATTCCCATGTGCTTTCAGTGATGCTATATTTAACCCGTGGAAAGATGAACGGTAAAGGGAAAACATGGAATCACCGCACTGGAATTGCTGTCTCCATCCTTCTGAATCCTGTTACACAAAGTGTGTTTGTGAGCGTTGGTCAGTCGGGGAATGCAACAGTGGTCAGCTTGATCTATAAGGCTGTGTGGTTTTTTTTTTTCTGTGGAAGCTAAGAATAGCAATTTTTTTTCTTTTTTTTGTCTAAGACATTCCCAGTCGGACATGTCAAAAAAACAAAACCAACAACTCAGATTTCTTATTTGGGGACCTTTAGTTCAGTTACTGCTAGAGACATCATTATCGCTAAAAGATGATAGGCAGACAATAACATTTTTGCTTGCATCACTGTGTGTTTGCTTTCCTGTCTGTTACTAAAATATCTCACGAACCACTGGATGAATTTTAAAGAAACTTTCAGATAGTAATCACAGGACGAACATCTACAACTGATTAACTTTTGGAGTCAACCCCATGTAAGATGGATGCCTCAGCTTATCAACCTAAGCAAACACAAAAATGGCTATAACTCAGTCAGTTCTACAAATATTGAGCTAAGATTGAGTGTGATAGTAGCTGAGAGTCGTCCTCAACATATACTCCAAGTCCTAACATGTCTCAAGAGATTTCACAATGCTGCCCTGACATTGTGCCAAACATTCTTTTACGTTTGACCAAAATGTCCTTTCTCATCATAGAATGATCTTAGTTTAAACCTCTGGCATGAAAGGTGACAAGCAGAGACGTTCATTTTAAAAGTGAGATTATTCAAAGACAAAGGAACTGCACATTTATTAGCATTTGCAGCCATGGCTGCTCATCAGTCAAACCAGACATGGTGATTTAAATCTGCATACGTTTAAGAGGCAAGTTTGGTTTGTGCAGCACGCTAACCAAACAAGACACGGACCCAGACCTGACTTGCCTTCTGTCTTCGCACGCGTTCACACGGAGAGCAAAGGTGTTAATGGAATAAAATGGACTCTGAAAAGGTTTTTTTTTTTTTCCAGCTCATGATGCTTTGTTGGTCAAACTGAAACTGGAACGTGCGTTTTAGCGTCTCTTCCCAGAATCAGATTTCCCGTTTTGTTTCCTGGACGAGTTAAAATCGGTGCACATGCTGCGTCCTGAATTAAGGTCATCCAAAAATGCGTTGTGTGTGCTGGGCGGCAACTTTTATTTTTTCCTCTTGTGAGGGAAAAGATGGTCTGCACAATTTTTTGGCTGCTTGAAAACCAGCATGGCCACAGTACTGTTGCACAGGAAGTTGTTCTTTCAACCTCAAGCATAGATGGAGGATTGATAGACTGAAATGGATAGTTCATAGCTTTGAATGAGTGAGGCGTAGATGAAAGTGGATTGCTGCTGAAACAATTCCAATGGCAGAAATCTCAAAGGTTCATACAAATGCTATTTTCTAAGACTTTGCATTGCTGTTAATTTTGCATTACATGAATTTTCCAGCAGAAATATTATCTTATTTAGGCTGCACCAAAGTGGTATAGCAAACTGCTGCAAATAAACACATAATTATATGTAGATAAGTATGTAATGTGAATTTGATGGCAGTGTGAAGGTTTATCATGTAGCACTTGCATGAAGAACCCCACTTCAAAGGATCTGTTCTCGATCTTTAATGTGTGTAAAGGGACACGTCTAACCAACCTTTGTGTTTTTCATCAATTTTCTTTTCTTACCAATTGGTTTGGCATCTCATCGATAAACAAAGGGAAGAAATTACACTTTACGAGGCAGGGCAGTTTGAGGATGAAGGTTGGGATGGTGTGAGAAATTCAAAACAGTTCTTGTTAGAACTTGCCTCTTATCTGGCTCTATCTTTGGCTCTGAGACATGACATTGGTCATCTGTGTGTGTAACTTGCCCACGGGCTCAGTTTATCTGCACAGCACAGTTCCCGTGGCAGTATTCACACTCCCCCTCCCTCATGTCATACTCTACACCCTACAGGCTTCATAAACCACAGATTATGCAATTCTCTTTGTCGTAGCTGGCAGATAATGAGAGTGTGGACTGTGCAGGATGCACAGCTGAAAGGTCATGCATTTCAAATGATTTAACCCACTTCTTCACAAAGATTTTTTCCATGTATAACAATATAACATGAAGTGAAATAGCAGTGTGTTTTTTAATTGAGCATTGCATAACAAGGTGTTATCAGGACCCATCTTAGCCTTCTTGTGTGACTGTGGGCTTTGGGCTTGGCAGGAAACCACATTATTTCCTGTAAGTATCATCAGTGGAAATGAACAAGGGCACTCAGATGAAGGAAAGGTTTCATGAATGGATGATAACAAAAGTCAGAGCAGCTGATCCACAGTGTTCCTGGAGATTCGGCTAATTTGGCCGTAGAGGCTTAAGATGTGATGTGATGCAAACCATTTAAAGATATATGAAAGATCATATCTTCAAACTGACCACACAGCTTAATCATTTTCAAGCAGATGTTCTCAAGTCAGCTAAGAAATGGCAGCTTTACCTTTGCATTGGACATTAACAAAGTCTAATTTTGGTCTTTAAAAATTAAACAATAAAAGGATTTTCAAACACAAGACAAAAATTGTCAGTCCCCATGCTTTTCTTGCAGGTGTAGAAAATGAATATGCATTAGCTATAGGCTAGTAGTCAGCTGAAACAAGCAGCTTTGGGGAAATTGTATATTAAATGATCATCAACAAAGAACAAAATCAGTGAGAGTCTGCCCCAAAAACAATGAAATAAATGGAACTGAAATGAGTCAAACTGCTGACCTAAATTCAGTATCTAAATATATCGGTCACCTTGTGTTTCTTTCATGCAGTAAAATTTTTCCTTCCTGTCATGTTCATTTGTTCTCTGTCAGAAAGATGGTTACGTCATTGCAACAAAACTGCGTCGTTTTGATGGGGAGGTTATATCCTGACCATTTTAGAGCACCACGGGATCCATAAATCCGAATTGATTGGGTTGTATTGGCTTCATTGTGGGGGCAGAGCAAATGCCTTTTCTTTTTACTGGACTATTCCTAGCTTGTGATAGAACAGGGGGTGGTTTTGCTGCTGCCTGATGTCAAAGTGGTTTTCTCAGTCAGTCATGACCTATTGATTTGGCATTTTATGCTTTGACTTATTCCAACGTGAGATAGTTTTTAACTAAAATGATAGCTGTAGTTTGAAAAAAGCTAAAACAAGCTGCTGCATTTTTCAGAAAGAAGTCGCTGCGAAGGAAATTCTCTTAAAAAATTGCTTTAAAAAATACTTTTAGGTGCAGTTTTGTGTGTTTTACCTAGAGCTTTATAAATAGGAAAATTCAGAACTGGAGTAGAAAACTGATTGGAGTATCTTGAGTATTTTTTTCCTAATTCTGTTCTCCTACAAAGTAAATAATTTCTAGAAATCTTTCCTGTGCCAAAAGATTTATATATTAATGTTGATATTACAATGAGAGGAAGTTGCCAGCTGCTTCTGTACTTCTGATGTGAGACTTTGCTCTGCGGAGGTGGGGGTTGCAGTACTCTGCTTACCTCCTGCCGTAGAGTAAAGGTTTTTGCAGAGTAATGAGAAGAAAAAAAACAGGCTGCATAGAATCCTGCATCGCCAGCAAAGTGCAGAAGCAGTCAGATTTAGAGTTTGAAGCAGCTCAGTCGTTTTTACGCAGGACGACTTCATACCTCCTGAGGTATGAGACAGCGATAGAGACTCTTAAGAAGTCAGAGGAGAAAGAAATCATCCTGTCCGAGGCTGTGCCCTGCATTGCGGCCTGATGCATGCTGATTTGGAGGGATTTCTTGGTGCGTTGAATCCCAAGCTGCCTCTGCCTGGCACTGCTGCAGAGACGAGCACGGGGAGGCACAACAAGCTGAGAGGAGAGAAAGGATTAGACAATCTTCTTCACAGGTTCGCAGTTTGTCTTGTGCGACCTAACTGGGAGAATGTCTCTTCTCTGCGTTGAAGAATTGCTGGATTGCTAATAACTCTTTCTTGCTGCTCCACTTATTTGAGATAATCTTCTGAGTTTAGGTGCAGCGTGAATCATTAACACACAGCTAATGAAGCCTGGCTGGCTTGACGGCCACAGCTGACAGGATACCCGCTGGGCTCGCAGATGGGCGCGGAGGTGCACCCTTTGCTTTCGGCTGATGACTCGGTCTCGACTCCCTGCACTCTCTCCTCCCTCAGTCGAGGCGGCTTTGTGGAGCATCGCTGCCAGCGGGGCGCCTCCGGAAGCAGCAGCAGGGTTTGGTACACACAGCTGAGGGGCAGGTGTCCGGCCAGCTTGTATTTTTTCAGTGCAAATGTCTCATCTTCAAGTTCTGGACTGTATGATTAGGAACAACTGGAGCCTGATATGCAATCTGTACTGCGCCTGGAACAATCAGGTCAGTTTTACATTGATTAATCAGACTGACCAGAAGAGTCTGAAATTAATCTGCTGCTCTTTTTAAAAAAAAATGAAATTCTAGTTGTAGGATACTCACTCCAGCAAGTAGGGTTTCATACATTATTTAAATTAGGAAATTAAAGTCACCTCTCCTCACTCTTCCTATGAGCTTCCCCCTCATTTTCTGCCCACTGTTGCTCTCAGGAGTTCTCCAGGAAAGGCATCCCTGACATGTTAGCTATTAATAGCCAGCGTTCATTCAGAAGTGTAGCGTGGAACAGGAGACCATGGAGTGCTTGGCATGCTGACCTCTGAGTGTCCCTGCACTTTCATACAAACTCTACATCAAGTGTTTTAAAGCTTAATTTATGCGATTTTAGAGTGTGTGCCTCTTTGTTCAAGACAACTTTCTTGAGGGATTGGCTATAAGTTTGTTGCATTTCTAAGATAAAACAATGTAGAGTATAAGAGTGCCATACACCAAAGCATTTATGCATCTCACTGGTCACATTTTTAGTACGATAGATGAGATGTCAAATGCGTAAGGGTCAGTGTTCGATGCAATGATGTAAGTGTATGAGCATCTGAACACACCATCATGGGTGTTTGTCTCTCATAAAGTGTTCTTTGTCATGTTATCTAGTATGTAGCAATTTGTTTCTGTGCACAGGAGTCAACTTAGGCTTCTTACAAACATGTCATATCTCTGACATGCCTCTTTGGCTTTTCCTCTGGACATCTGCACAGACAGCTCATTGTTTCATGCATTTTTTTCTATCTCTCTCAACTTTTTCATTTTGCCATGGAATGTCCGATCTGAGGAGTAAAGACGTCTTGCCGCGCTGAGCAATGCGGCGTGGCCCCTTCCCCTATTTTAATTTTAGCTGTGCTGAAAATTGTTTGTGTCCCAGGCTGAACTGATAGGCCTCTGTTTCCAGAGAGCTGCTCCTGAAAACAGCCTTTGTGTGCCAGCAGCGTAGCACCGAGGCCTCATGAAATATTTACGGGCTAACACATGGTGTGAGACTGAGAAAGAGCAGCCAGGGAACCAACAACACTGCCATCAATACCTGCAAGGCTCTATTGATATGATGACATGCATGAGATATTTGTTGTTTTATTTTTTTAACCATCCTCCTTAAGAACTGTGTCATCGAAGTTAAACCATAAAACAAAAAGAAGAAAGCATCATTCTAATTCAGATTTTTGTTTGTTTCTGCTCTATCCCAAAATAAAACTGCTAATATATACATCATGAGATAAAGCTTTTGAGTTATGTCTTGCTGTAGAGATGCAAGACATGCAAAAACACCACTTTAGCTCGATATCCATTAAAGTGGCTGAGTTATGTTGTATTTTTATGTTGGCTAAGATCAATTAGCTGTGGTGGCCAGCTCCAATAGGTTTATTCCAAAAGGTAAGCAGTTTAGATGTACATCCAGTGACTACTTTCTGGGAGTTTCTTTCAAATCTGTCCAGTAGTTCATGAGATTTTCAACAGTCAACAGTGTTGACTTTAACAGTTAATGCCAAAGTTTGAAACAGAGATCTTGCATGATCTGTTAGTGCTCAGAGTGCATGTTGGGGAAGGCTCTCACCTACTACCACACTAAATTTTAGCTCAATATCTGTAAGGTTCATTAGCTGTGGCCATATTGAATCAGGTTGTCTCCATTAGTTATAGATGTGTATTCAGTGATTACTTTCTGAGAGTTTTATTAAAACTCGTCTAGTTGGTTATGAGAGGTCTTGAAAACAGACAAACACACACACATAACCACAGACATGGGCAAAAACATTGCCCAGTTTTCAGCAGTAGGCAATAATACTTCTTTAAAATGTACATTTTTTGGAGTAATGTAATAAAACAACCTAAACTTAAATGTCCATTTTCAAACGAAGCTACCAACTTCATTGTACGTCAACAGGCTTGATTATGCTCTCTGTGCTGACAACAGCATTTATCATTTAAATCTTTGACATTACAAGCAGAATTTACACCATCTTTATGCTCTGATTTCTCAGTTATGGTGGTGGAAAGCAAACCAGGTATTTGATTTAATTTCTAATATACTACTCATGTTTTGTGGTTGTGTCATCATTAATACCTATAAGAGAAATGGTGTGAAAATGTGGTCCATTATCTCTTTAAAAAGATGCATTTCCTCCAGTTACACTTGGCTTTTGGTAGGATCTGCTGCAAAATCTACATGGATTTCTGAATAATTGGTTCTGGAAGTCCATTAACTGGCTTCTTTGATGTCAAAAAGGATGCATAAAAGATCACAGTTTCCTGCAGCAAAACTAGAAGTGTCAGCTTCTCTCTTATCCCAATTCCCCAATCCTATGATTAAAAAAACATTGCCCAAATTATTCATAATGCAAGCATGTTGGTTATTTAGCTGCTAAGTGACTATCAACTAATGTTCCCCCAGTATAATATGCTATTGAATTTGCATGTACAGTATTAAAAACAAAAAAGTAAATATAGCAAAAAGGAAACTTTGAGGGGTTAAAAAGTTGAGGTTTTGTGTCAGAGGGCACACTAACACAATCAAACACTGTCCGTATCCTCAAAGAGCAACCAGGATTAATAATTCATAGGTGAGAAAACTAATTATAAAACACATTGGTTGCATTCGGGTGGGGGTGGTGGGACCCAGGGGACCCTAATTGGCCCACCTGCTCTCTGTCTCAGAGGGGTTGGCTGAGGTGACTGTCTGGGTGCATGTCCGGTCTTTGTTTGGATGCCTCTGGCTCAGAGCCTTTTTTTTTTTACATGGGGGGTGGAAGGGCCTTGGATGGATTATCTCATTGGTGCATAAAATCCCTGTACTGATGAACCACGCCCAACACAGCAAGGGGGGATGAGGTGGTGGAGCTTTCTGGGGTTGGCAAGAAATGATGCAAGTTAGATTTGTTGAGTTATGGTTTGTCACAATTATAGAATATTTATAGGACTTGTTTATTAAAGATTTGGTCCAGAAATAATGAGATTGTTCCACAAATCAGTCCAAACTCTTCCCCTTTTCTGTCTACACCTAAATGGATTTAAATAATCCTTGAAATGAGTAAGTTCTTTACCTAAAGTTTGCACATAAATGGAATATTAGTATAAAAAAGTAACAATACTGGCTCTCCAAAGCAAATGTTTGCATCTTTTCTTTGTTTTTGTGTTAATTTAAATAAAATACTTTGGGTATTTTGCAGATGTTTGGCTAATTTGGCAGTCTCAGCATCCATCTTATCATCTGTCCTCAATATTTATAAACAATGAATTGCAAATAGAGTCATAATAAAATAATAGTTAGCTTCACCTTTTAATATTAATAGTTTTTTCCATTGGTTTGAGCCCTCTGTTGTGTTCTGTTGTGAGCCTTCTGTTGTGTGTCACCCCAGTACCCCAGTCTGGTCTTTTTCTCTGTCCCTTTCTCCCCTCTCTCCTTCCATCACCATGTCTCTTTTGTGGGGAGAAATTCCAGGCTGTTGGCCCGCACAATTGCATGTTTATTAGCATATGAAAGCAGCTGAGGGGCAGTGAGATGAGGCGGGAAAAAGCGAGGGAAGGAGAGTCATGAAACTTTTAAATCAATCCTGAGCAGGCATCAGAGCTTTGTTCAGAGTCTGTGTGGTGCACATTTCTGTCAAGAAGGTTATTATTATTATTATTAATCCAAGAAGATGAGGGATGGTCTTCTGTTTTAGTTTTTTTTTTCTCCTGGAATTTTCTCCTGGAACAATCTTATGTTATAGGTGGTTTGCTTTTAACTAAACATTTTCAGCGGAGTGTCTTTGGTGACACTATTTTAAGTCCACGTTTTGTTTCAGTAGAAGTGTGTGAGCAATTTGCACATTTTTTGTGTTTGTTTAGCATCCAAATTATAAAACTTAAAGTGTTTGTCATGACTCGTTCGTTGGAGATAATAACAAACCTTTTTTGTGAACAATTTAAAACTAAAACAGGATGGAAACTTCATCATATTAGCCAGCACATTTGAGCTGAAGACTACAACAGCATATTGTGGAGTTGGTAGTTATAAAAAGTAGGCAAATGGAGGACTCAAGAAGATATCAAAGTACATCAAAGTTAAACGGCGTACCGAGCAAAAGCAGGTACTAGACTGAAAATGAGCAAAAAAGTATCCAGTATCAAAAGGATTTACTGAATGACAAGCTTTGAAAGACCTTCAGAAAGCCTGGGGATATATTGCCCGAGACCACTTTGAAAGATTACAAAACAGTCTGGGTGCTTGGAAGGAAAATCTAAAGAAACAGGATGTATCAAGACTTTTGCACAGCACTGTAGCTGGCTGCAGCGCTGTGGCACACGCTGTACTGTGGTCCTCAGCAGTTGTAGTGAAAAGAGGCGTGAACAGAATGCTGATTCACCTCATACTGCCACAGTAACCCTCCACTCCCCCTCCCCACACAAACACCACAGGCACATAATCCTGGTGACATATGGGCACTGAGCTGCAGCAAATACAAAGTCGTGCCGTTTCTCTTTTCAAAACCAAAACGACAACGCTCGCTTCTAGGTGCTTTATTTAGCAAGAAACGCCTCGTTCTCAGTGCATAGCAACACAGCAAAGGATGGCGCACAAAAATGCGTTACCTCTATAATTTTCTATTCCCTTAAGCGTGAGGAAAAAGACAGGGAGAGAGAAGACGATAAATGCCGCTGAGTCGGCTTGGCTGATGAAAAATGAGCTTGGAAAAGATGCAGCTCTCTTTGGTGCATTGCAGACAGGGCTGGGGGCAGCATCGCCAGTGGGTGGAGCTGTATGAGCATGCATTTCTGAGCGTGCGATTCTTTTCACTCAAAGATGAAATTGTGTTTTCTTCCATACGTGTTTAAAGGTTGCCTCCACTCCACCTGCTCTTTTGTTTTGGATCTGTTAAAAACATCACCAGCTTGCTCGAACAGAAGAGGATTGCTGTGGTGATGCTTTTATTTCTCAGTATTTCATGCTTTCTAGTTATTTGAATGACTGAGCTGATGTTCTTCTGCAGGATACAGTTTAAACTACTAGAGCGGTTACGTCATACATGACAGTAAGAGCATGGAGGGGGAGGTAGGAGGTTGAATAATACCTCTGCAGAGTCCTGATCCTTAGATCACTGGTGTGTGTCGGTCACCATCTCTATCCTCTCATCTGCTGCTTTCACACCTATCAGAACGGAACACTTGACTTATTTGTCTCAGATGGATTGGTCAGTACTTCAAAAAAGCAATCCCAGGGTATTTTCTTATTGTATCCTTGTGTAGTGAGACTTCACTGTTAAAAAATGTGGATCAATGCAATGAAAATGATGCCCTTTCTTGTCACCAGATGACCTCCGTGCACCACTTTGTTTTGACCCCGATGGATTCATTAGCATTCAGAACACACCCACACCCATAGTCCCTCTGACAGAGATGGGCTGAGCCCTGATTTATAAATCTGTGGTGATGAATTGAACCAAAACCACACCGACAGTGTTGGAGGCTAGATCAACACGGAAAGACTTAGCCAAAATTGTCATTTGTGTTAAACTTTCCACATCTCCGTCCACCTCTTAGCACCACTTTCCCGAAACAAACAACATCCATCTGTTTTTCTTTTAGCTTTTATTCTTTAAAAGGGCCTTTTGCATGCCAGAGCGAGTGGCTCACTAGCTGACTGGGTGTTTACCATAGTGATAGAGAATACAATGGCCACTCCCTTGGTGTAGCATTGTCTGTGAATGATTATAAAGCCATCAGAGAAATTTTATTATTAAAGTAGAGTAAATAAAAATACTGATGACTGAAATCCTGAGGTATGAGATTTAAATTGCAGTGATGTGCAGGGAGATGGGACAGGAGATGAAGAGGAAAGAGGAAGAGATGAAGCCTTTATATTTTCCAGCTGGACCAGGGCGTGGTGATTTAGCACAACCATGTGTCCTGCTTGACAATCACGTTTGCCAGATGGCTTCTTTGTACACATTTTTAACTTAATTTAATTTAGCAATATTTTTTATTTCTCAGTGAAATTGTGAGCCACAAGCTGGAGCATTAAACTGCATCACACATATTAGCTGTTGTCAGTGTCATTTCTTTTATGTGAAGATTTATTGTAATGTTTGGCAACTCAGCAAGTGGATTATGTCTCTCCTGGCTGCAAGTCTAACTGGACGTTACTGTAGCCATAAGCCACTGGTGACATGTTTTATCATCAGCTGAGGTAGAGTGAGAAGGCAGGAACTATGTCAGCACTTTCAGTCCTGTCAGGATGCTGAGAGGCCAACTGAGGCTATGATCTAAGATTAAATAAAAAAGGTACAGTTTCATAAGAGTGAACAATCTTCTCATGTTACATGTAGGGCTGCCACATCATATTGTTCATGATAATACCAATGCAATGCTCATGCTGCCAGAGTTCTGATGAGAGGAAGAAGCAGAGATCCTTTTTCTCCAAGTTTAGCTTCTCTCCATTGTCTCCTTGTCAAATTCAGAATATAATTTTAAATCTTACTTCTTATAATTAAGATCTTAGTGTTCCATATTTTCCTAACCGAGCACTTTGCTCTCAGACTGCAGGTTTACTTGTGGTTCCTAGAGTTTCCAAAAGTGGAATAGGAAGCAGAGCTTTCTGCTATCAGGCTCCTCTCTTGTGGAAACAATTTCCAGTTTCTGTCCGTGAGGCTGACACCCTGTTTACTTTTAAGACAAGGCTTAAGACTTTCCTCTTTGATAAATCCTATAGTTAGGGTTGGCTTAGGTTTCCAGAGCTATCCCTTAGTTATGCTGCTATACGCTTAGAGTTCTGGAGGACAAATTGCACACTTTTCCTTACTCTGCTGCTGTCTTTACACTGTCTAGTCTCCATGTTTGTATTTGTAATCATTTATATCATTAGCATGTGTTTTTATTGGATTTTCCTCCCATAGAAACCACACCTGGACCAGTCATTCTGTGTTTGTCTTGTGTCTTTCCTGTCCTCTCAAGCCCCAGCCAGTTGAGTCAGATGGTCACCCATCCTGAGCCTGGTTCTGGTTCAACTGGAGGTTTCTTCCTCTTAAAAGGGAGTTTTTCCTTTCCACTGTCGCCTTAGTGCTGCTCAGGATGGGAGACTGCAATGAAGTGAAGATTTGATGCAATCTGCTGGCTTCCTTAGATAGATAACTTTTACTCACTGGCATTTTGAAATGTAAGTGAAGGTTTTTGTACAGTGTCCTGAGATGACTTTTGTTGTGAATTGGCACAGTATAAATAAGCTGAATTGAACTGAACCAGTTTTAAGTTTTGTCTGATATAAAGTGTCAACAATAGGCCCACATCATTTACCGGGTGAGCATTGAGAGAAAAACAGAGATTGTGCTTCATTTCAAGTGGTGAAATCAGCGTATGCTCAATTCAACTATATGACAGATACAGGTAATAAGGTTGTTTCAATGCCTGCATCAAAATGTTGTCTTGTTTGGGTCAACTGCTGGCACACGGATAATGTCTGGACCCAGTGACAGTCAAACTAGCGTGTTTGCATCTGCAAGCTACTTCAGTAATATAGAAGACATTTGTTTGCAAGAATACAGAACACAAACAAAGCATAGTATCTGATAAAATGCACAATAAAAGTTTGTACCACTAATGATCATGTTCTGTTGTGGCCCTAAATTGTGCAACATAGGGACCAAGCCCTGGTTTTCAACAACCTAATGTGGACACAGATCCATAGCAATAAAAGTTACAATAGAGGCTTTTACTCCTACTTGCTGTTTTAGTTTCCACGCAAGAAAAACCAAACACCTACACCTTTATCTATACTTAGTTTAATACATTTGTTGTTGTAACACTGTGTGTCCAGAGCAGCAAAACATTCAAGCAGTTAAGGGAAGAAAACAGGCAGCCAGATGAAAACGCTTCATTATGGAAAACATGGCTTCAGTTGGCTTTTATTAGCCACCCTGAAATATAATAAAATGCATGAAATTACATAACATAAACTTACACCTAAAACAGCAACTTTTTGATCACTGTGCTTTATAGAGAAATGGAAGTATGGTGGTCAGTTTAGTGACTGAGTGCAGGATTTAGTTTTGTGAAAAATAATGAAAGTGTCGCTGACAGCCGGGCAGCCACAACTCTTATAAAAGTCACAATTTTAAAGCCAACGTATCCTGGCCACACCGCATGATACCCCTCTGACAGGCTTTTGGTGCAGACCTTGGTTGTGTGGTTTTCTTCCTCGTCTCTCATCTCTTCATTATTCAATTAAGCAGTAAAGCACATGTTAAGACTGACATTAACCGCGTGGAGGAGCCCCTGTTGGGAAGACAGCAGTAAAGATCAACTTCTTCTGTTGTGCTCAATCAGCACAGATGAGGATTTGCCTGGTTTGCATTTGAACAGGATGAGAATACACAACGGATGCTGCTAGTAAATACTTGGTTTTGGAGGGTGTGAGTGCGGACATCCAGGCTGGATTAGGAACAGATGGGTGTATAGAAGAAGGAAACAGTTATGTGAGATATGTGTTAGCTCAAGACATTAGGTTTTTATTGGCTGTGGTTATAGCAGAAGCTGATGGGTATAATCCTGAGCACCAGGTTTGTAAGTGCTGTTGTGTGGAGTCTAATCGGGTCAAGAGGAACAGAACTGTGATTCAGGTGCAGCGATGCTCCCATTCAGCCAACCCATCAGTCCCAGTGGGGACATCCATCAACTGAGCTCAGGGCCCTTTCAGCTCAGATTTGATTGATTGCTGTTGACTGGCACTAATGGACATGTGACTGCGTACCCACATGTGATCCAAACACATCAGCGCTTTCACACATATGCAGAGAAAGGTTGTATCACATGCACGTTGCAAACATTTAGCCTTAGACATACTTACTCTGGGCCTTTCTGCAGTTTCAACATTCCGCTAGCCGTATCTCACCAACTGCTTTTAATCATCTGGGTCACGAGGCTCTCCAGATGGGCCTCAGCATTGGGTGGGACTGCCGTGGACACGGTGGAGGAGGAGGAGGGGGCGCTCCAATTCGTAATAGTCAACATATTTGTGCCTCCTCTACTCAACATCCCCTCCCGTCCTGTATTGCGTCACCCTCCTCAGAGACCTGTGCTGGACAGCATTACACTATACTGGCCCTGTTGTATTCAGCCTAAAATATTTCCACTTTTCCAGCATTTTACTGGAGAAGAATTTCCATCATCAGACTGTAGAAGCCTTGAAAGGAGCTTGTTGTGTTTTTGGGGACTGCCATAGCATGAAGAAAGAGACCAAAATATGTACGTCGACATTGCAATTTAGTCTTTTTTAGCCTTAGATGGCTCTTCAACACAATACATAAGGTCTTGATCATGAAATTGTGGGTTATAAGACATCATTTGTTTGTAATTTGCAGGGAAAGTCAGTTCTGTTTGTGGTAGCCTAATTAAAGTAAGATTAAAACCCTGTGGATGTGTCAGATCATTAGTGGTTAACATCTTTGGAAGGAAGTTGGTGGAAAAAGTTTTTTTCTTTTAACAAGTATGGAGAGATTAAAAAAATGATAAGCAACCCAGTTCTCTATTTTAATTTTATTTAATAAGTATTCTCCCCGCCTCTCGCACAGTGACTGCTGGAGATGGGCACCGGCTCCCTGCGACCCGGAATGGAAAAAGCGGGTAAAGAAAATGG
>JAOXNZ010000098.1:10181557-10196696 GCA_028566095.1 Kryptolebias brasiliensis | reverse complement strand
TCACCAATTCACAACAAAACTCATCTCAGGGCACTATTGCACAATTGCATCAAATCTTCACTTTGTCTCAATCTCCCATCCTGAGCAGCACTAAGGTGACAGTGGACAGGAAAAACTCCCTTTTAACAGGAAGAAACCTCCAGCAGAACCAGAACCGGGCCCAGAACGAGCGGCCATCTGCCTTTACTGGGTGGGGATTTAGAGGACAGGAAAGATACCCAAGACAAACACAGAATGACTGGTCTTTGTGTGGTTTCTATGGGAAGAAAGGCAAAGAAAAACACAGGTGAATGATAGAAATAACTACAAGTAGAAACATGGAGAGCAGAGTGAGTAAAGACAGCAGCAGAGTGAGGAAATGTGGTCAGTTTGTCCTCCAGCAGTCTAAGCGTATAGCAGCGTAACTAAGGGATTGCTCAGGAAACCCAAGCCAACCCTAACTATAGGATTTATCAAAAAGGAAAGTCTTAAGCTTAGTCTTAACAGTAGACAGGAGCGTGAGAGGAGCCTGATAACTGAAAGCTCTGCCTCATATTCTACTTTTGGAAACTCCAGTCTGAGAGCGAAGTGCTCTGTTAGGAAAATATGGAACAATAGGATCTTTAATATAAGATGAAACTTGGTTGTTGAGAGCTCTTTCACATGCAGCTTTGTGATGCTGCTGCCATTTAAACTTTACAAACAAAAAGAAATTGTTTTTAATCTTCCTGAAGCTGTAGTTTTTTTCTAGCTCTGTGCAGCTCCTCCATTGTGCAACAGTTGTGAGGTAAAAGGAGGAAGCATTTTTTCCCCTCGTCCTGTATTCTGATGTCAAATCTTTTTTTTAATGATATCCTCAGTGTTAGGAAAAAAAGCTCCATAAAAGTGTCATATAATGTCAATATAAATGGGGCTGTAAAAGATTGTTTTCTGACCGCCATCATACTCGAGGACCCTGCCAGCTTTTCCTGGGATGAAAGCAGCTTCATTCTGCTTTTTGCTGTTTATCCTGATGGTGCAGCACTTTTGGCTCTGAATGGGCACAGACTAACTGTGGGTGCATAACAACTGGACTCCTTGAAGGAATAAACGATGCTGATGTTTTGACTCAGCTTTCTGAAAGCT
Organism: Kryptolebias brasiliensis; assembly: GCA_028566095.1. Lineage (NCBI taxonomy): Eukaryota > Metazoa > Chordata > Actinopteri > Cyprinodontiformes > Rivulidae > Kryptolebias > Kryptolebias brasiliensis. Next base: position 10,195,592 of record JAOXNZ010000098.1, on the reverse strand, counting down.
TATCAAAGCCTCCTCAGATTAGTTTTTCTAAGTGATAATTCAGGATAAGTCAGGTTTAAGTTTCTCTGAAGATTGTTTAGTTAACCCCATATGTTTGCACAGAACGACTTCCTACAAAGTTAGCGTAGCACGTTCAGTTTATAGCTTTTGGCTTCGGTTCTGCATGTGGAAAGAGAAATTGTGGCACGACAGGATTTTCAGACATTTGTGTAATCAGAAAGATAGACGTTTTCTCCCAGAGGTCTTCTTGGGTATCAAAGTGTTGTTTTGGGGACCTTTCAGTCCAGTCTGGGCCAGTATGTTCCTTTGTGATTGCTCAATAAGTTCTGTTTATGTCAACTAACAGTAAAATATGTTTGCAGTAAATAACACAGTAAATATATTTCTCTTGTTGGCAGTTTTCTAAGCCATACATTTGATCAACTTTGTGTTTTTTTGATGAAAATCGAGAGTCTGTAGCAGAGACTCAAACACTAAATTTGAGTTTGATCAAACCTGCATCCTTTTTTTCTATCAGCTCAACTGACAAATGAAGGGTTGTAAAAAGAAAAACTGTGCACATTTGTCACTTCTTGTTGTAATTACTCCTAATGGCTTGAATCAAGAGCTCTTGATTAATCAGTATTTTAGGATTTTGGGTTTAGCTTGAAGAGGGTCTTAAGGAAATCTTTGGAAGAGCAACAAGTCTTAAAGGGTACACAGAGAACATATGTGTCACTGAGGACTGTGTGTGCGTGCGTGCAGTGGTGTGGATTAAAGTCTGTAGATCTGAGAGGGAAATTAAAGATTTAGATGTGTAGGAGATAGAAAAATAAAATGCACAAACTTGCCTGTAATGTGGTATTTTTTACAATAAATAACCACAGTCATTGTTCATTTGCCTGCGTAGGTTGTTTTAAATCCACAGTTGTTTTAATAATTTATTTGCCTTTTAATCTTGCTCTCAGATTTAATAGGCTAATTCTCACAGGATATATTTCTTTTCTCAATGTAATCTGATTGTTGTTATAAAATGTTTGGTACTTTAAACGTATCACTTACTGGTGAATATTTCAGCTCAGTGTTGACTGGGAATCATTCCGTTTATCATTAGTGTTATTTTCTGTGAAATTATCAGTATAAGTCACAGTGATGTGTTCATGCTCTGCAGTGTGATCAGCTGTTAATTTGTCCTAAACTGCCTCAGGTATTGGACTTGGGTGAAAGGTATCTTGCACACATGCTCAATGTGACTCCATCGGTAGAGCAGCCACTAACCAGTGCAGTTTGGGGATGAAATCTAGATGCATTGGTTCTACTATGCTTTTGTACCAATAAAATCCAATCAGTTAAGAGGAAAGGGCAGCAAGGAGATTGGTTTCTACAGGCATCCAATTTATCCCCCTTCCAGAAGTTAAAACAAGGTAGTTATGTTTGAGTACAAAAACAGATCCTCTGTCACTTCTTTTAGTGTATAGCTTAACTTCTGGTTGCACTTCCTGCTGTTTAGCAGTATTGTTTTTTTCATTAACAACACCTACTGTCCAGGAGGAGAACTGCAGCAGCACTGTTGTAAACAGCAACAAACACTCTCAAAATGTGCTTCACTCTGGTCATAAGGATGAACTAATACTCCAGAAAGAAAAGGTTAACTTATGTTTTATTATTTAAAATGTAGAATGTACAACTTGCTGCTCACTGCTGAGTTGATCTATTGTTGGTGTGGTGGTGTGTTTTGTGTATAATTTGTTAACTGGGAGCTAGGTTTCATGAAAGTGAATGTGATTTTAGAACAAGGCAGGTTTATTAGCGGCCTTTTTTAAAATTATGTAGTGAATAATTAGTTAGTCTCAAAAACTGAAATAGGCTCGTTTCTTTGTTTTGTTGTATTGCATTGCATTAAAACTCAATGAGTTGAATCATCTCATATTGATTACATTGTACAGTTATTAAAAGCCGAATTGTATCGTGTCTGTGTTTGCTGCTCATGTATGGGATTATTGAGATAATATTGGGTTTGCCACAGACCAGAGATGTACAACCCTACCTGATATTGTGAGTTTGTCAAAGAGGCACATTGCATCCTTTCGGTCCTTTGGATTGCCTGTTTTGTCCAATTCAAATGAAAAATCATGCTGAATGGGTCATTTTTGTACTTTTTTCTAAGGAAGCCAGTATTGTCAGCAGTCACTGGTTGATATTGATAGATTAAAACTTATGATTACAACTAGTTTTACAATATAATAGATAGAAGCTGTCCTTATTTTTGTTATACAGGTGTGTTTGCATGCTAAAGCTTCTTACTTTAAGTAAAAAATAGCTCAAACTTAAAAGCGTCATAATAATAGTTGCTGCTATAATCAGCATGCTGTCAGGTTTGCTATAAACTATATTCATAGCAAAAAGCAAATGTGAAGTTTTATTTTAAGTGGGTTTAAACCTTCTTATAATTATCTTAAATGGTTATTTGGATGTTTTTCTTTGAATTAATTCTATAAAGACTTGAGTTGCCTTTTTTTTTTTTTTTACTGTTTTAGGAAAGGGAGTTTAAAATAATCAGATGAAATAGTGGCCTGCCTTTGTTTTTAGAGGTTGATATATTGAATATTGTGTTTGACTTATTTCATGACAAGAAAATAATCTTGCCGTTCATCTGATTTTCTGTCTTTTCTTTTCTTCCAGGATGATGAAAATGGCAGCCGAGGTGAGTCTGGTAACACTACATGTTGTTTATTTGCTGCATGCATTTAGGGTGTCCACTGCGAGCAGAACCTCATGTTCTGCAATGAGAACAAACACTAAAACCATTTGTTCAGCTCTTCTTTTGTTGCTCCAATAAATAGCAATTAAATTAGGACAGACAGTTCATTACTCTAACACATTCCCACTATGTGTAGACATTTTAAAGTCCCTTTTGTCTCAGTTGGAACTCCATAAATCTCAATTTCAGTTTCAATACCTCAACATAGTACAATTTTCACCTTGTAATGGTTTGAAACGTCTATAAAAACAACATGAAGTTGTCTTGTATGCAGGCTGCCAGGTTTGGAGGTGGCACTGTGGTGCAGTTTTGCAGTTTAAACTCTTTGATCCTCAGCCTGGCAGCACTGGTGGCCTGTCCTGTTCGCTTGGCAGGGCCGCAGCATTCCTTGGAGCATCCGGCTTGTCGTTCCAGCTCCTCGGTATGCAGCTCACGTCTGCAGCCCAGCATGACTGCAGCAGGATTTCTCTGATGCTCCTCATCAAAGGCCTTCAAACAGCCCCTTTATCACATCTTTTGTCTGCATGTACATCACATGTGCATATGAAGCTCGGATACATGTGCTTCCATAATCACAGAGACCAAACTGTGTGGTCCTACAGAAACATTTACTTGCATTTTTCTTTAGATATTTGCTTTTTGGTGTTTAGTGTGCCTGAGTTTATGTAGGTTTCTAATATGCCTTTTCCACTTGAAAAGAAACTCCAGTTATGTCTCAAAAATAATTGTGCAGAAAGAAAGAGAAAAAAAACTCATTATTAACATTTTGTTTGTCTTGTAATGGTCCCAAAATCCCACCAGGGGGGTTGTTTCAGTAATTATTACGTCACAAGGAGGCAGTGAAAGTGAAAAATCCAAAATGGAAGGAGGGTGAGAGGAGGCTTTGTGATAAATCTGACTCCTAAATATTCTCAACGGGAAATTGAGAGATTCCTGTAAGAGTCCCTCATCATCCCTGTTGGCCTGCGGTCACATTCCTTCTTTTTTATTCCCCCCCTTCCCATTTTAACTCCTCCATGTCCTCCCTTTTCATTCAGCACAGCCAAAAAAACATTAAACAACGCACACATGGGACTCCGCTGTGAAAGAGAAACACTTTCAGAGAATCAGGGTCTGCACATGGAGGTTTAACACCTTTTATAAAGGTGTTTTCCTTTGTTTGACTCCATCTAAAAGCAGAGGTGTAAAGCTCATGTGTGACTGAGTTATTGTGGATTTAATCCAGCTTGGCATGTGCATCACAATATTGACTCCTATTCTCTGTTGATGGAGAACCATGATTCTCGCCTTCAGAGCCCCCTCCTCCTGCTGCTACAGGAAGTGTCTTGGCTCATTTCCACACTCCCATAAATTCTTCTCTGCCTCTCAGCGGGCTCAGAGACACAGCAGTGGTGATAATGCTGACAGGTAGCTTAGCAGGATGTCAGAAATCAGGATATCAGGAATGTCAGGAATTTCCCAGAAATGCTGCGCGGGGCTCAAAATTAATCAAACATAAACATTTATTGTTGGAATAAAAGCCAAAAAATGCAGTGCATGCTAAGTATACAAAAAATTAAGTTTATTTTCTAAATATCTTGAAGAATTAGTGTTTTTCCTTTTTACATATTGAGTTTTGTAAGCTGTAGATGATGACCATTAATGGATGTTAGGGTTAACATTTTATTAATGTTGAAAATAATTCCTTACCTGTAAAAAAAAAAAAAAAAAAAGTATAGTGTATGCTGGTGATGACAAAAGAAAAAAACAAAGAAGAAGAAACAAATAACAAAATTTTAGAAATTCACTGTTGATTATTTAGAAAGCAAATAAATAATTGGCTTCCATGAGCTTTGAAAGATGATTTTAATGACCCCACTTTAGTGTAGTATAGTACTACCATTTTCATTTAATCATAAACTTTTTCAGCACACGATCATGGCGACAGGATCAGAATAAAACAAGACAAACAAAGAAACAAAACTCATAGAACAGCTTGATTGTTGTTGTGATTTCTAGGGCACAAAGTAATAATGGCCATATATCAAATAGGCTGCTTCATCATTGTTTCTCACAAGCTCTGGATGTCAAGTTTATATAGATGATAGCAAAAATGGAGTTTTAAAAACCTCTAGTTTAGAACATCTTTGTAAAAATCTCCAAAAACGACTGTTTGCATGTGGATGAGAGGTACAAAAACAGCAGAAAATGTCAGTTTTGCAAAGATTTCTTTGATCTTTTTTCACCGCTTAGAGATCCAACAATCAAAGCTACATGAAGAATGTAGACGTGTGTCATAACCTCTAAGCATTTGGTTTCTGTGTTACTGATTTGTACAAATTATTATCGTTGCTACGCAACAACTGTGGCCACTGCTGGCTGTAATGATAGCAAATAGCATAAGCTCCAAAACACTCATAACATCATTGGAGAACCACGTGAAGTCTCACACACACACACACATAATCTCACACAAACCCAGACAGATAATACGAGCCATGTGCCGTTCAGGTCTGCGGAGTTCATCGCAGCCTCCCCGACGCGCCGCAGCGCCGTTTATTTGCTTGACTCTCGGCCTCTGTGTGTGATGAGGCTGTTGGTGTTTGGAGAGGAGGGGGTCGGGGTCGCGCGGCCGCATGTTGACTAGCTAGGTGTTGCCTCTGGATTCACTTCAAACCTCCAGAAAGCACACACACACACACACACACTCTCCAACCGACTCACACCAATGAAGATGCACAGACAAACACTCATGTGCAGCGTGTAGATTCAAAGTGGACGCATAAAAACAAGCATTTTTATAGTTTCTGTCTCAATTTTGGATGAGTTTGTTTGCTTTCACAGCAGTTGTATACATACCAAGCAACTGTTATCACAAATCTCACTTCCTCTTGTCTTCCCTCCCTGATCTGTCTATCTGTCTCAGTCCTGTTGTGTGTTTTATCAGGTTGTTGAAGGGCAAAATCCAAATCAGGCATTTTGTGCAATGTTTGTGGAACTACATAATATATTCTCCATCTGTTCAAATATTTGTTTTCCTTTCAACATGAGGCTCTTCTCTGTGTGAATACCAACTTTATTTCCTCTCTCTCTCTCTCTCTCTTTTGTTTTTGGTCAGATTTCAGTGCGTTCCCATAAAATCTGCAGAGGGAATGCGATGCAGCACAAGCAAACAAAATTCCTGTTTTCTCCTGTGAGCCTTTTAAAACCACACCTTCTTTAATAATGTTCTGTCTAAAGTTTTTGTGTTTTTTATTATTATCTCACTTGCGTCTTTACTCTGTGTTTGCTGTCTAAAAGTTCACAGTGACTTCTTACAGTTTCGAGTCTCATTACGTTTGGCATTTAACTCTACAAATCATTTAGTTTATGACCATACTTCCATTTCTTTTTTGCCCTGTGTAGAGTTTTCAGTGGTTTATATACAAAATCCATGTGCGCTCATGATTAGTTGTACATTTTAACAACTTGTTGTGTTGGTACCGAATACACCCAGTCATAAAAAGCGAAAAATGGGGTTGGGGTTAGGGTTGTGATTGTTGAACAGTAAACAAGACATGTAAAAACTTAAAGCGATATTCATTTAGGGAAATGTAATTCTTTATACAAAAAAAGACTTTGCAAGACAACTCTAGAATGACTTTTAAGTGTTGTTGCATCATCTTACATAATGATTGTAAGGTTCTTATCTAAAGTAGCCTAAAAAGATTAGTTTTCTAGAGTTGTTGATACTGTTGTGCAAATTAACCCTCATTAGCTGAATATGATTTAGCGTATTTTTCAACTTCCTCTCTCTAACTTCTTCATGGTTTTAAAAAGTATTGCTTGGCAATGTAATAGAAATTGTTATGGGAATGCACAGTATGATATGTGGGAAACCCTTACACTTCAAGAACCTGAACAAATCACCTCACTTGACATTCGGTCAAATTTTAGAGTGGCAAATATTGCACACACCTTGGCTCGATGTCGTAGGGTTGAGCAGGAATACTCTAATCTAAGTTTCTAAGAGTAACTACAATATTGCTTTTTATCTCATCATTAATAGCTTTGCTTTGAAGTATATTGTGATTTTTGACTTTGCAAATATGTACAAAGACTATATTCTGCACAACTTCTTGTGCCAATGCTTCTTTGCTCCAATATTCTATAATGTGTAGCAATCCGGGGACTGCAGCCTGTATAGTCGCACAAATGACACAATAATCTACAACTTTGCCATGTTGATGTCACAACTCGCTCACGACGCGTTCAGTCCGTGAATATTTTCTGTCATTAACTAGACAGAAAGTTTTGGGAACAACAGAGCTTTTGTAAATTAAAAAGTGTCTCGTGTCTTCCAGGCCTGGATTTTCCCCAGTCACACGCAGAACAGTCGTTTCTTGTAGTTGAGCTGGACAAAGCGAGATTTTCATTGCGCCCTGGCAACTTTTACTTGTTTATCTTATCAGCTCGCATATTCAGCCAACTTACAAACATTTCCCACTGACTCATTCTTAATTCTCTATGTACTGTAAATAAAAACGGGTAAATAACTGTTCAATTTTAAACGCTTTCATATGAGTTTAAACTTAACTTTGAAATGTCTGTTAGTAGAAACTATGCATCAGTGTGTTTCCTTGAACTGGCGTGGAGCTCGTTATGCCTGGCTGCAAGACACTGATTTGTAAAAACCAATCTCTGTTAGAATGAGGCCAAAATGTTGCATATTATCACTCTATCAGGTAATATTATCTATTATATTGACAAGTTGTAAAGTGAAGACTAGAACAAAACTTTATCATAAGCTTCCTTAACTGAAGTAAGCCTGATTTAGCTGTTCGTTACTTTTTTACGTTAACATTTTAGTCTTAGAAACAGCTGCAGACACATCCCTTTAAACGTATCGCTCACTTGCAGGCACAGTATCTCTACTAGGATCATCCATTCATTAGAAGGTTTAATTTATTTCAAGTTTTCTAGAAATTGAGGCAACAGTTTAAGCTCAAACCAACCCATCTGTTTGTTAGTCCCTATGTTGTTTGCATGGTTTGGCTCATTTAGCGCACAGAAAACAACACAATGATTGTGTGTATCAGTACATTGTTAGTGTAATTTAGTGCTTATTTTCTTTGCCCTGGAGGGTTTTGGTGTTTGTAAAAAAAAAAAAAAAAAATGTTGGAAAGAACACCACCTTCCTGAGCTGGTGGAAAACCACACCAGGCGTGTTTGCGTGTCACTGTGTTTTGATGAGTGACTGCGTGGACAGATGTACTGTAAAATTATTGTCAGGTTTGTGTTTTCGCATCAGCGCGTTTCTCCCACCCTTGGAATGCTGAAAACTTGGCGGTGAGTCATTTCAAAATGATCCAAGTCCTGCAGGAATTCAGCCTTGATGGAAGCTTTTACATTTTTGAGGGTTATGCAGGTTTTTTTTTTATGTATTTGTGAAACCCTTTCACACATAATGAGTCAAATTAGTTGGGTAAATGGTTGTTTTGTAATAGGAAACACTAAAGTTTTGTTTAAGGTAATAATTTAAAATGAACCTTTTACTTTATAGCTCGTGTTTTTCATCTCTCAATCAGCTGAGTTTGCTTTGTTGTCATGGTGACACATAAACTCATCATGATGACCTTAAGAAGGAAATGCATTCATGTTGGTGGATGGGGTCAAACATAACAAGACTCCATTTATTACTATGTTTAGCATCAAATATGAATGCAAGTGTCATACTTGGGTCACATGGGGATATGTCTGCTATCTCCATGGCAACTGAGTTAAACAAAGGTTTACTTGCATTCCCTGTTCAATTCATCTTGAAACATACACTTTTCAAGACGACGGGAGACATCGGCGTACCGCTTGCTTTAACAGTAAAATGTCCTGCTTAGTGAAAAGTTTTAATACCCACATATAAAAGTTTCTGATCAAACAGGACCAGGGCTTCACGTGTAGAACTGTTGGTTCAGATGCACTGAAAACCCTGTGAAGCCTGGTTTACAAAGAAACAAATACAGTCAGACAATTCCCTATTTGCTTATAAAACACTACCTGTTAATATCTAGAAGAAATAATGGGCAGATTTGTAGTTAATAGAGTAAATCTAAATGTTTATGCTGGGTGTAAAAATGTAAAGACATTAGGATTTGTAGATGTCAGCTGTAGATGATATGATGACAGTTTAGTTTTGATTGAGCTGACAGAAGCTTTCAAGGCTTCTTGACATATTCGAGTGTGTGTTTTGGTTTTTAGTAGTTTACAGAGTGCATTGATTAGTGGCATTAGACCTGTCTAATTCGTACCAGCATGTTTCCTCACCGCCTGACGTCCGAGTGACACACTTTCTAAAAATGTAGGTTTATGGATCACTTCAAAGGTCAGAAGGGTTCAGACCTTGATAGTAGAGCTTTATTTGGAGCAGTTACATACAAAGTTTTCCATAGTAATGAAAGATGCAAAAACATAATTTCTAGTCTCTATTTTTTGTTTTCAATCTAGCTTCTTTAAGCAAATGTTTGACAAACCATGCTGTGCTTTTGAAGGAGGTTAAAGTGTATATATTTATGTAAAGCATACGTGTGTTTTGACCTTCCTACACTGTGGGGGGACTTCCTTCTGCCTGGTTTATGTGTTTCCCATCTTCAAATTTCTCTGCTGGCACAACCCTGTCTTAGATAGTCATCTAAACGTAAACACCGGCGTTTTCCTTCGGGTTTGAAGCGCTCGACCCATCTGTGAAGGGTTTCGTAAGTTTATACATCTGTAGGTGGTTGGGAGGGCCTGTAAAATGTTAGAGTGGCACAAATGGTAAAGAACAGCAAGCTGGAGAGAGAGATTTTACACCATGGTTAATGTAGAAAGTGGGCAGCAGGCCCAGCCCTCTGTAGAATAACATTATCTAACCCAAAACAACAGGGGAGCTGATTGCTGGCCCACACAACCAGGCCCAGCTGTGCAGCCAGGGACGACAGCCAAAACCAGAGCTTGTAGAGGCTGACACTCAGGCACGCCTGCAGACCCCTGACTGCTAACTAGCAGATGTTAAATATGCATTAAAGAGGAGTGGAGTGGCTTCCCCAAAACACAAATAGAATAGGTGAAAATGGAACAGATGATGTATTCAAAGTGTCAAGTTAAAACTAAGTTGCAACTTTTATTTAGTCAAATCAGAAGCTTCAGCTGAGCCATAATACAGACACACCAGACTGTGTGTGCAGGACCTTTTTCCAGCAGTTCACGGCTTTTTAATGAGATTGTAAGCAACAAAAACAAACAGTATTTGGTTTTATAGAGTGAAGAGCCCTTAGCCAACTCAGACAGACGAAGTCGTATCTGACTGCATAAAAAATTCTTTTAAACACTGACCAAGAATGAGCTCTGAGAAATAACAGCAGATGTGTGGTATGTAGTGACATCTAGTGGAAAGGTTGAAGCTAGATTAAAGAACTCCATGGTTTTAATGTGATTCTTTACTAAAGAGATCTAGTTCACGATTTTATATTGTATTTCTGCCATTAGATCACCCTCAGCACTACTCACTGAAACACTATATTTAACGCCTTGTCACTGAAACAAATTAGACTCAATATTTCAACATAAAGCAGAAGGAAATGGAAACTAAGTGCTTGATTGAAGCAAGGATGTAGATGTAGATGTTCTCTGCGAGGAAAGAGGACTGCTTCTGTTTGTGATTCTTGTTGAACACACTGTGATCTTGTGACGTTTGTTCTCATTTATCGTGTGCGCTTTGTTTTCTTTGGCAGCTCTGTTTTGCTTTTCATTTAACCAGGAAATAACAAATCAATTCTTGTTACAAGCCAAAAGCTATCACAATTAATGCCAAGCATTCCTTGAAGAAATACATATCGTCCACCACTTCTCCTGTCAGTGTTTCTATACTACAATTATCTTAGTTAAGAAATGGCATAGTTATTTGAACTGTTTTTGGTCCAACTTTAAGTATCTTTAAGATAACTGATTTTGTGTTTGCTATGTTTGATTAGCTGTGGCAGCTACATTGAATTGGGTTGACTTCAAAAGTTAATCAGTTGTAGATGTGGATCTAATAATTACTTCATGAGAATTTCATCAGAATCTGCCCAATGGTTCATGAGACAATTTGCTAATAGACAGACACTCAAACATACACACACACACAGACATATTCATTATTGCCCCACGCCTTTTGGCAGCAGGCGATAATCTTTGGTAAGCCTTTGGTCTTGATTAAAATAATAAATACTGATAATAAAACATGCTGTGTTTTTGAAGGAGGCTAGGATTATGTTTTTATGGAGGGTGTACTTGTGCTTTAAGCATCCCACACTGTAGGGAGACTTCCTCATGTCATGTTTTACACTTTAACATGTACAGCAATTTAGTCAACACCTTTCTTGACTTTGTATAAAATCATATTTTGTGGTTCTGATAAACCATGTACTGTGGTCTAAAGAATGTGTGACTGCAGTTGTCCTTTGGACTAGTCCTGTTTCCAGCATGCACCTACTTCTAATCAATACAAAATGTATTAAAAGCATGAAGCATCAACAGTTTTGTCCTCCTTCATTACAGCTGAAGAGCTTCAGTGATTAAACTGTGATTCTGTATCTTGGAGCAGCTGAAGTTACTCTGAGGCAGCCTCATGTTTTTTTTAATTAATCCATGCATCAGTTTATGCTTCACTAAGTCAGTTTGGAGCATTAAAAATGTTCAAAGCTTTAGATTTTGCCCATTTAATCCTGCTCATCCAGCTTCAGGCATGGAAACTTCCAGAATCCAATCTGCAGAGAGTTGGAGTTTCGTGAGACCGGTACGAGTTGGGGAATCTGCCCGGTACAGGGAGGGGTGTGTTCGTATACATGGGTGACGCTCACATCACTGCATCTTCTCATGGTGCTCTGTGAGCTGCCGAAACAGAGATGCACTGCAGCATGTCGCAGGTCTGTCAGGTTAGAATCAGCTCAATTAGGATGAAAAATTACGCTGTTTCAACATGTTTCTGAAATTTCTCATTTTATATCCTGTGTTGCGTTCAGCCGTAACCTATAATCTTCAGATCCATCAGATTGTATTTAACTCACTTGGAAGTGAACGAGCATCTTTCAGCAGGTTTCCTACTAAACTTTAATGTACTTTCACCAACTTTTGTTGTCTTTGAATGTGCTATATAAATAAACTTGACATAAACTTTGCAGATTAGGTCATAAAGCTTACTTTTGGTGATCAAACCTGTATTTTCAACTCCCTTTATTGTAATCTGGACTTGAGTAATGATGTATGATCCAAAATATTGTACTGTAACTAACCAGAAATCACCTAAATTACTTTTGCATTTCATCATGCAGATGATCCCCAAATCAAAACACTTCATCCCATTATCATTAATCTTCTGCAGTAACATGTTCAGCCAAAGGAGGGAGACATTTATTAACCCTTATTTAATCAGGCAAGTCCCATTGAGATCACAGATCTCTTTTTCAAGGGAGGCCTGGGCCTGAAGGCACCCTAACATGCATGTTTTTCACTAATGCACATTGTTGTGCATTAGTGCAAATTAAAAATGCTGTCTTTCAGTAAAAGAGGATGTCTGAGGTGATACAACAGCCTCTGCTCAAAAGATTTGCTTAGCTTTTCCTGGTCTCCGTTTAGGGCTATATATCCATCCATCCATAAATGTGATGTCCAGAAATAAATGATAAGCTATGAATAAAAAACACTCTTTTATTTTACACCTCTTAGATTTGATTTTTTTAACAGGTACAGAATAAAAAAAATAGAATGCAAACAATAATAATCTACATCTGTGACGAGCTAACACCGCTAACAGATAAGGACACCTCATCGTCGTCTTCAGAAAAAGTTCACATGAGAAAAGAGCTTTTTTTTCTGGGCAAAAATAAAGAGCTACATCATTACGATGATTTCCTTTTTTTCCATTAGTAAAGGAAAAGAGGAGAGACTGAGTTGTATTACTGAATCACTCCTAATACCTGGTTTCATTAATGAATCAGTAGGATTTTGTTTAACTGTGTGTGAATCTGTGTGACTGTTACAGCATCTGGGATTGTTGTAAAGTTAGTACGTGTGCTAGCATTGGAGCCTGAAATGAAAGCCAGGACATACACGGGTTATTAAAACTGATTATGTGCATGTGAGAATTGAGATTGGGATTTTCCGTTCAATTTTTTTTCCAGCCCAACCCCAAATTCATCAATAGTGGAATGTAAGCTGGCAGCAGTCAGGACTGTTGGGGAAAACAATCTTACTTCTACATGTAACAAACCAGTTATGAATCTTGAACTAACTTGAGTTTTAAAAAAATGTCTTTCCTCATTTTTCCAGTTGCTTTTTAGCAATAAAGTGAACCCTAACCTGTTCCAGTCAAGCTGCTCAACACTTTGCCCAGAATGATTAACAAACCTGTGGTTTGAATTTGTTTTAACTGTAAAATCTTGGAGGAAAAGTGCAGAAAAACTACATCCTTTCTGCTGCAGTCTGGCCTACTTGTGGCTCCTCCTGTGGTGTTTCTGCTCGCTGCGACCAATCGTCTCCGTCCTTGTGCTCTCTCTCGTTGCCAGGGAGACAGAGGAACCGTCTGGAGCCAATGGACACTATTTTCGTCAAGCAAGTGAAGGAGGGAGGCCCCGCCCACGGAGCTGGACTCTGTACAGGTACACAAACACACAAACGCAGACCTGTTAATGCCCACACCCAGTTTCCACAGGGGGTAGATGGGCTGTTTGTCATAAGTGGCTGATGTTAAGATCAACTCTGTCCCACATCTGACCACGGAGGGTACCAATTCACCACTTTACTGTCAGTAATTCCACTTCTGTGCAAACTGCCAGGCAAAACAAATAAGAGTTACAAAATAACAGATGGCTTCATTGTGGGAAAATGAACACACTGTTTCTCCTGTCTTTCATAAGGCCTGTTTTCTTACATTATGACTCTCTTGTTTTTTTTTTATCTTGATAATACATGAATCATTGTAATATTGAGCAGCAGGGATAAAAATAGATTTAAAATCTCCCTTCTGGTGAGACGGTGAATCAGCACCTTAGTTTTTCTGATAGAAGGTGATGGTTGAAGCTCTGTCCTGGCAGGTTTGTGCTCTGTCTTACAGGAAATCTTACAGTAAGTGGTCTGGATAACCCCTTAAGAGCCTTTTCTTTTTATCTGTTTGCTCTTCTCTATTATCCTGGGAGCTGGGAGCGCAGTGCTCTCCCACACTTATTCAGCTCATCCCCTGAACTCTCTTTGCCCCTCTTCCTGTAAGTTGGCCATATTCAAAAAACCTGAATGGAGTTGGATTTTACCGTGCTGTCAAGTAAA
>JAOXNZ010000098.1:10069326-10080123 GCA_028566095.1 Kryptolebias brasiliensis | reverse complement strand
GTGCATGTAGGGGGAAGGGGAAAGGGAGTGTCCCAGCAGAGCAGAGACAAGACTTCCATTAGGAGACAAGACTCTTGTGTACTTGTTTACCAGTTGACCTGAACTGTGAAGCCTGCAAATATTAAATACCAGAGAAGAAGAAGAAGAAAGTCCCTCGACAGAACTTCTCCGCTCATCGTGAAGAAACTTCAATTTTCTGACTCTTGATTAAGATTCTTAAGATTTTTAAGTCTAAAACAAGCTTTTCTTTTTAAGTCCACAGTTGTAAAATACGAAAAACTTATTGAAAAAAACTAACAGATTAGCACAGACTCTTGCAAATAAATTATAACATAAAATAAGAATAAATGAGAATTATCACAGTAGAGACCACCCTTGGCTTTAGGTTCATGCTAATTAAAAAAAATATTGTATAAATAATGTAGAATATGTCTATTTTTAACTAAGATACATAATTGTGATTAAAAAAATGTATACGCTAATGTTTATATTATTATCCATACCTCTCTTAAGTTCATTGTTTACTCACTCCACCTATTCCCTCGACTTGTTTTAGGTAGTTTGTTCCTTTACTGAATGATTCTCGCCTTTTCTGACTGTGTTTTAGTCTTCATTAGGCGTAAAATAGTCATTTTTTTCAGATTTCTTTTATTGTTTTTTGTTTAAGATGTCCATCTGTCAGCTGCTCCAAGGAATTACACTGTATTCATATATATACTTATTTGCGTGTAAAAAGATTATCACAAAAAATATGTATTAAAAAATAATAGTTTATTGGCTTTTAACATCCTAAAAGGTACATGAACTTAGATTCAGTAGCTAAAGGACTTTTTTACACTGATATATCAGTGATTAAAATTAAGTGATTTTAACAATTATTCTGAAATTAAATTAAACATTATGTTTAAAAAAATCTCTTAGTGTTACTACTTTAGTTGAGACCCATGCACCTTTATGGACAAGGTATTACACTTAATCCATAATACTAGAAGGAAATAAATCAATCATTATTAAAAAAAACAATGCATAAGGTTTATTTTTTTGGCATTTTATTAAGTCACTACTTCTCCCATTTATACCATGACCATAATTTTCCCCAAATGCTTTATTTGTAGCAAATGTTTAAAATGAATGAACAAAGAGTGTTTTGCTGAGAATTCCCATTTATTGCAAAACATCAAAGGTCGTTTTTACACGTTTGAGCTTCTTTAAATAGTATAATGCATATGGCATCATACACAGTATCAGCACAAGAGCTTCCAGCTGGATGATTTAACACATTTACTGCAGCAAAAAAAAAATAGTGTTCTAAAAACAGGATGACGCTCAATATTTGGAGTATCAATATCAATATTTGCCCACACACATACATCAGCTGCTTGCTTAATTATCATACAGTAATATTATAACAACAAGTACAAGCTGTAAGTTTTAAGTTGCATTAAAAAAGACATTTGTAGAAATAAAAATACCCTGTATTCAACCATGTGAAACACAGCTAAGCCAAAAACCTCATCAATCATTCGTTCAGATTTCTGCTCTTTAATACAACTTTCTTAAAGGAGTCTTGTAGAGTTTTTTTTTTTTTTTTACCTTTAATGGGCCTTAAATGGATTTTATGAGCTATTAATCAGTGAGTGGCTTTAATGCGTCAGTAAATCACAAAAGGAGGCGCCATGCTGGTAAAATCATACATAATGAATGAAGGATTTAGACTTTTTGAATGTTTGTATACAAGAAACTCCACAGGGAGCCTTTAGGAGACAAATAATACATCTAGAATAGCTGACATGTTCAGTATATAAAGACCATTTCCCTGACCAGCAGTTTCATCATACTGATTAAAGTATTTATACATGATATTATCTGTACATTTTAACTAACCGCACAACCGTACATCCCCTGACACTCAGGTTTCAGATCGCTTCACTAACAACTAGAAGGCGTAGTTCTTTACACACATTCACAGCCAACTCAAACATAATGTACACATAAATAGCAACGGTTCAAGTAAAAACGGACTCAGCCACAGGGCAGCCCGGTTAGCTTATAATGAGCATGCACGTGTGTGAGGCAGGTAGTAGCAGGTTTTCACAGTACGAGAGGCTCAAACTCTGCCTCGTTCGCAGCAGAAAGCATCTGAAGCTGGTGGAGTAATGAGTCACCCAGGAAAGTCCTAGCCGTCCATCCAGATGAGATCAGGAGCTCGTCAGCAGGTCGACTGGCTCTCAGTGCATCTTCCTGTTTACACAGAGAGTTTCATCAGCATGTAACTGTTTTTCTTGATGTCACTGCTTTCATGTTATCAAAATTATATTTGTTTTGGCAGCGGGCATATCTTTTATTTCAAATAAATTAATAAAACAGCTGTCCAGTTCCGAAAAAAAAAACCAAAACTGTTAATTGAAGTTGGTGGTGAGAGATTTAGAGCTAAAAGCTGACAAAATGTTTTGCTTTCAGTGACTTTTACAGGAACTCTTTTTTTGTTGTTGTAAATTTGTTTAAGTAATGGCTGTTCCAGCTCCTGAAGCTATAATAAATTGAGCCATTTAAAAGTTTATCTTTAGCCCCTGAGTGGCCAATTAAATCTGCTTTTATGAGTCACTTTTAAAAACACAGTATTATTAAGTTTTGCACAAAAGCCTGATGATAAAAACAAGGTCATTTAGCAAAACTGTCAAGCTGAGGTTTCTCTAACCTCAGGTTTAAACCCTCCTGAATTTCTAGAAAAAGGTTAGATTAAACACATTTTGAATGATGGGAGTTTATCTCCAATGCAGGTTTTTAAAAAGCTATTGTCTTTTAACCTGTTAACAGACATTAAAGTTTGCATTTTAAAGCTGGATGTAGTGGGTTAATCTGGTTTGAAGAAAGAAAACAGAGCAGTAAAGAAAAAACTTTCAAAACAACCAAAGCCCGGATGTGTCATGTTAGCTACTTTAGTTCTCTTTTAACATTTAAGCTCACATTTAGTTTAAGAAATGTAACTCTTGGTGTAATAAAAGAAAAAAACAGTTCCCCCCCCTACACCACAAAGGTGGGACATCTTTAGCCCTTGGCGTGAATGTGCAAAACACAGAAATAGGACTAAGTAAGTAAGAGGGGAAATGGGATTCACAACTTTGGAAGAGCAGCAGATTGACAGGATGATAAGACAAGTAAGACTTCACCCTGTGTGTGTGTGGGTGTGTGTGTTGGAGAAACTTCAGAGGGCTTGCTGGTTTAGGCAAACAGATGTTAGGCTATTCATGTTTCCCTGTTTCTGCTCGTCCTTTCAGGCTACAGTAAATTACCTGTTGTGATGTGGTCCGTATGTGTCCAACATGACTGTGCTGGCCTGCTCCAGGTTCCACTGGTGGAGCTGCAGAAGCTCCTCACACTCTGCTCTTGAACGCAGCCCCAAGCGAAACAGCTGCTCCACCTGTAATGCAGATGTTGGTGGTGGGACGCGTGTGTAGGGGGGTACTTAAGGCTGCTGTTCACCTTAAAACTCCACCTTGTTTCTTTCACACTGTGATCACTTCGTACTACCAAACTAAAATGCATCAGACTATCAGACTGTGGGAGAAAGAAAATCAAAGAGGATGTAGATGGATAAGTGTTACCTTTAGATAATTAACAGCCTGAGGGACGCTCCAGTTATGACTCTGCAGAGTGGCCTTACACTCCTCTATTGTGACACCGTGCACTGCTCCTCGGACCTGCCAACAATATCAGCAAGTGATAATGAAGTTAACAGAAGCATGCTTGTTTGTTTTGTCATAAAAGGCTAATTTCCATTTAAAAACCTTCCTATGTGAAGAGAGCAGTAACTACAAATAAGGACAAAAATATAAAATATTCTAAATTTTATTTTTAATAAAAGGCAAAAAAGTTAATAGGATAAAAGGATAATTTGTTAAATAAATCAAGCTGCAACACATTTTGAATTAATCAAAAGCTCTTTGAGGTTTCACCTCCATTCACAGTAACTAATGAATTTAGTTCCAAGGTTATTTTTTTTGCACTAATCCTTCTTTAATGATAAAACACCCTTTTAAAATTATGGCACATCTGCTGGTTTTTGAGCAGAGAGTTCTGCCAATTTAAACTCTGTTGATAAAGGGATTCTATTTCAATAAAAGAGGCCAATCAGAAGCTTTCACATGTTTTTAAAAACGAGCAAGTTATGCATTTTCAGTCTGCGGCAAATGTTGGCGTTTGTACGATTGTCAAACATAAAAATAACAGCACAATGACACTTTAAATGAGTGAGGGAATCAAATATATTTTGCTTTCACCTGTGTGATGGTCTGCTCCTGTTGCATGCTGGGAGGTGCGACTCGCCCATTGTTGTTGTTGTAGGAGGTGTTTGGTTTCGCTCCACCTGGCTGCTGCTGCATGATGGGTTTAACTGCTGCCATGTTGGCTGCCCCATATCTGATGGGAAAACAAAAATAAAAATAAATGATGTGAATAAGAATAGTACTTTAACCTCTGGTCTAAACACTAATAACATCACAATAAATACTGATATAAAGATCTTTATTTGATATAAAATGTTATTTAAATCTGCACAGCAGCTTCTAAATGGATCTTCAGTGGAGAGTGTGTTAAATGCTGTTTAAATAATAAAACTGACAAGTTTTAAAATTATTTTAAATTGTTTTAAACATAGATTTGTAACTGTTAGTGCTGCATAACACATTTGAAATTAGTTTAAAAGACAGTTGCCTCCACCTAAAATAATTTTTTTTTTTTAAAGCAATAACCCACCTCTCCAAAAAAGCTGGTCTCTCAGGCAGGGGGGCGGGAGCAGAACTCTGAGAGCTGTCAATCAGTGAGGTTAAGCCACGCCCCTCTCGAAAGGTTAGAGGATCCAGTAAGGAGGTGGAGGAGTAAGATGCACCAGGAACTGCCAGCCGCGACGAATGTAATGTTGCTTGATGTGCGGAAGAGGAAGAGGATGATGGGGAGTTGGAGGACAGGAGGGGCCCCAGGAGTCCGGCAGACCGGCGTGGGGAGACAGAGAGAGGAGGAGGAGGCAAGACCACAGGTGTGGAGGAGAGAGGAGGCACCAGGGGAAGCGGAGAGGAGGAGCGAGAGCCTGGCTGAGAAAAGGCGTGGTCTCTGGGTGGGATCTGAGGGGGGGTGTCGTCCTCATCACCCAGTGAAATGGAGCTGGAGCGGGCCTGCTGGTGGGCGGAGCGGGAGGAGAAGTTGTGTTTGGAGGGACGCAGGGGAGGGATGGGGCTGCGAGGAGGCAGCACCGGCAGATCCTCGAAGCAGGAGGTGAAAGAGGAGGAGGTGGACGTGGGGGAGGGGGGAGGCAGGCAGATCTGTCGGTGGGGGCCCAAAGGCACAAGAGGCATGGGGGTAGGAGAGGAGGGGAGGGAGCGACCTGTTGTCATGGGAACCTGAAGCTTGAACATCACCTGTCGACAACAGAAGCCAAAATCAGTCAAGCTTGTGTAAACATTGTTAATCAGCTGTAAACTACAAGAAAAGCTCCTGTTTGTGCTTTTTCACCTCTCTCTGTAGCTCCTGGAAGAGGTCAGCAGACTGAGACTCACTCCTGCCCGCCATGCTGGACGCTGGAGGGGCCACGGCTTCTTCGTTTGACCCCTTATTGATGGACCGCACCTCCTGATCCTCTGACTGGTCGTCAAGGTCTGCAGTAACCTCGTCGTAGGCTGGCTGAGGGAGAGGCCAGTCCAGGATGGACGGAGTGTCCTGAGTTGGAGAATCAGAGATATTAAGAGTTACACAACATTTTTATTTTTACTTTGATTAACATACTGTAACAGTTTAATTTCACTTTGGCATTGTTAAAGCATTTTTCAGTTCTGTCTCAAATTAGTTGAAACTCACTTATGGTTAACATGAACATTCATATCGATGCACAGCAAGTATATTTATGTTTAACAACAATATATTAGCCTTTTATGTATGATAAATGTCATTATTCTAAGATTAGCATTTTATAAAGTACAGGTAAATATAAGGGAAACGTTATTACCAAATTTTACCTGATGAAGCTAAATTTATAAAGTTTGAGATAAACAGGGATCCTGTCTGAACAAGGAGTTCATGCTGTAGAAAGTGGGGAATGTGTTGCTAAGGATAGTAAGACTTTTTTAGACAATACAGCAGCTGATCATACATTATAAATTACAAAAGCACGTTCAAGTATTTTCGATTTCAAGTATTTTAGTATTTTGTCTTTACTTAGTTACATTTAGAGTAATTTAGAGCTGCAAAGTTTAAAAGCATTAGTGTGATTTAGGTCATACAAACAGAAAAAAAAAAACACAGCTCTTTCATTTCATGCACTTTTCTTTCCACTCTAATTACTCCTCTGTTATGTAACAAATTCTATTTAAATTCAAATTCGACTGGGAAAGTGACTCAAGCACATCTGAGATCTATTCATGCCTGGTCCTGTAATAATATTGTTCAAGTTATTGAGGGGATTTTGCAGTCACTTAAGACCACCAACTAATGCCAGGTTTGTTGCCCACAGCTGCCTGTCTGCAATGAAACCCAAGTCTTTCTTTGCATAAAGAGCTACGCAAGAAAATTCAGTCACAAGTGGTAACTTGAAACACTTATAAAGGCCCTTATGTAGACCTGTTTCCAGCACCAAATGTGAACGGTGATTTGACCACCCAAAATGCAACTTAATGTGAGGGGTACGCATACTTTACTGTTGCTGTCATCAGTTAAAGAAATAGCAATCAATTAAATATCTGGAACACAAACATAACCTCTCTATTATTTTTCTCTTTTAACAATAAAAAAGTGTTTTTTAATGTTTTTTATTTCAGAGGTCATCAAAAATAACAACAACCATGTTTGCACAATGTGGCCGAACTACAGCCAAGCTTAATCCAGAGGACGAGTGAGACTGGAGTGTGGGGTTGAACTCCTCTGAAATCTCCTCCTTAGGTTACTGAAGCATGATCAATCAATGATCAATCAATGATCAATCAATGAAAACCAATCTCCTTCACAATGCACCCGCGTGGGGTTCAACCAAGAGAAAAGGTTATTGTTGACATTTCCAGGCCAAAGGCTGCATTCTTTAGAGAATATGGAAAGTATTTGTGAGCACAGAGTGCATGGTCATTTTTAACCCTTCTAGAGTTAATTTGATTCAATAATTTAGTGTTTGTGGTTGTGTAAGATCTCTGATGTGGTTTAAAACTATTTGCTTTATGTGTGGCAGTGGGTTAGAGGCTCACATCACCAGAAAGAGAATAGAGGACATTACCGTCTTATTGGGTAGCTGGCTAGCTCCACTGGGGTTTAAGGTTTGCTCCTAATGGAGGAATAAATCTTTTTTTCTTCAGACCTCAGCTCAATGAAGCATTGAACAAAACTGTCTCACATAAATTTAGTTTGCTGACCCACAGTGTGGTCAATGAGCTTTGCCGGTTAATTAAAACATTTGTCCACCATGGCCTGCAGAGCAAAGGTCATGTGGCTGACATCAGGGGTTGAGCTAAAGCTAACATGTTTACTGCTTGTTATGTGAGTTATTACTGCAGGTTTATACAGGTCACACAGGCTTTGTCATGTTTTATTAGTTTTACGCTACAATGCATTCAAAAACTTAAAGCTATATTGGAAAAATACTAGATGTATTAAGTATCTGGTGATACCGCATCTAACATTAAAAACACTAAAAACTATTAATTAGGCTGGATTACGTAGTTGAGTCCTGACATGTTCATTAACTCATTGTTATTGTACATTTACTGTTATACTTGACTTATTTAACAATAACAAAATACACTTTCAACATAGCAGTAACTGCTCTACTAACCAGCAAAACTAAGTTAAACAGATAGTCTTACAGAGTGACGTCCCTGTGAATCAGGTAAACATAACAATTTCTTCATTTAATTAAAACTGCTAACTAGTTGAACTAAATCAACTAAATCAAACCTATTCCTAGTATCTGTATGTAATGTGTTTATTTTTGTAATTCCAAAAACAAAACTTCTTCAATAACTGCAACATTCTCTTGGAAAAAACAATTGTCAGCAATTTGGACATCCTGTTTCCCTACACCACAAATCGAAAATGCTTTTAAGATTTAACTTCCTTTCTCTAATGCTGTGAACAGGCAACACAAACTTTGTCAGAAAAGATGGTAACTGTACCAGATTGAGTAAACACAGAACCAGAAATTCTTCTTGGCAGAGACCACATGCTGCTCCTCAGTGAATTACTGTTTGTCGTCTTTTACAACCTTTCACTGAACAAGACTGTAAACAACAGCATCTGAAGCTGTTTGTGTAAAGATTGATGTCTTGTTTGGGAAAAGCTAAGAAAAGAGAGTTTGAGCTTGTGTTGGCTATATGACAGGCACATTTTAGAAGACTGGGAGAAATGGGAGTCCAGTTGCCAGGACGTAATGCTGGTGTCCAAGTGACTGATACGGTGAAGTCTCACTACCTTTAGCGTGTCTTCATCTGGTTGATGTGTCTCCGTTAGCGGGGAGGGAGTGGTTGAGCTGAAGCTGTCGTCTGTGAAGTCGATAAGCGACACCTCACTTTTGGCTGAGCGCATACCGGTCCCCTCCCACGGTCGGAGCTTCAGACCCAGGGACACTCCCAGCTTTTTTAGCCCTGATGAACCACTGATGTCGTCCTCATCTTCGTAATCATCCATCACTGAGTCATATAACGGCTCTGGACACATATGCAAACAACAAAGTCAGGAAAGAGCATCAGTCTCTATTTAAAGGCCAAACCACAGACAGCAGATAGCACTGAACAAAGAGGAAAACTCACTCTTGAGCAGAACAGCAGGCTGAGGCGGACGAGGAGGGGGCTTCTCTGTTAAGAACAGATTTAGTCATTTGGTTAAACTTTAACAGAAATGTTCTCTACATCATTATCATCAAATAAAGTGAAAC
The DNA here is from genome assembly GCA_028566095.1 of Kryptolebias brasiliensis. NCBI lineage: Eukaryota > Metazoa > Chordata > Actinopteri > Cyprinodontiformes > Rivulidae > Kryptolebias > Kryptolebias brasiliensis. The sequence continues at coordinate 10,071,218 of JAOXNZ010000098.1, read as the reverse complement.
AATAATTTACTCTTTGCACGGTTGGGTAGTTTGGTTGGTCTCGCGGTACCAGAATCAAATCCCAGGATATCAGGAGGGTCCATAGGGTTCCCCAAATACAGGCTGAAGAAAGAAATAAATCACTTTAATGCCAGCAAATGTTAAGTTTAATCAAGTTCCTAAATGATGCATGTTTTAAGACGATTCCAGTCCTTTATGTGTTTATCACCTCTCCTTTTAACTTATACTAAATTTATCTGAAACAAATTTTTGCTGTCACATAAAACCTCTGCTGCTGTAACAGCTGATAGTAAAAGTCTTGAGCTAGGATTCTTCTGAACTTGAAGCCACTGTGGGACCACCTGGATATAAATGTCTGAAAAAAAACAAATCTGTTGAGCTCTACAAGTGGTGCTCTGCTGCCCTCCAGTGGACAGCTGCAGTACCAACAGTGTTAAAAGTACTTTAACGAGACATACAAGACTTGATTTAAACAAACCTTTAGATTTAAAATCAAAACACTGTAAGCACTCCCAACACTTTATTTCAAACTGTTAAATTTCTGGATCAAACTCTGTATTATACTGTGTATTGTTAACCTGTCTATTCGGTCTGCGTGTCCCCAGCTCCTGTGAGGGTCTGTGTCTCCATGTCCAGTGTGGATGAAGGAGTGTTTCAGTGGTCGGCTGATGTCTTGGGCAGACAGACCGGCCACTGACGTCACAACATGACGAGGGAACTGACCGACACGCAGCGTCCGCCTGTTCTGACCTCGCCACCAATAATGCTCTGCCCTGCGAACATACAAACAAATACATTTAAAAACACCATAGTAGTTCATTCAGAAACTCTCCTCTACTTTGTTTTCCTTTGGCAACCTACTAAAAAAGCTTAGGCCATGTTTCTATGAGACAAAACATTTTCACAAAGAAAGTTTTGTAGTGTCAACAAGACAAGAGGTAGTCTGTTCTTCTTCCTTGTGGGAATGAACTTCATTCTTCTTTTACATGACATACAGCAATTCTGTTAAAATACTGCTTTTTGTGCCAGAATTAGTTTGAAACAAAGATGTAAAGAAGTGCAACATCTCTGCGTTTTACTATCACAAACTGACCTTCCCTCAATGATAGTGATGACATCGTTCATTGTGATCTGCAGCTTGTCTTCCTCCTCAAAGTCCTGCAGGGTTCTCATGTCTGTAGGCATGGTCTGCAGAAGACAAACACACTCAGTATTATTTCTGCCATCAGCAGGAAAAGAGGCACTTTGAAGACAGAGTAAGTTCTTTACTGCGGCACGGTTTTAGTACCTGCTCTAAGGGAAACCTCCTTAAACATTTAAAAGTAGGTCGTTTACAGTATTTCAGTGTTTATCAGACTAATTTACATAATTATAGGAAGCTGGAATCTATCAGTGGCTAAATATATCATAATGCTGTAGTTTTAATCTTTGTTTTTTTTTTGCAGTTTCCTGACTTGAGAGCCTGTCAATTTATTTCTACATGACATTGCACTACATTTTATTTATAAAAACTAAACAGCCACAGCACAGAAAGTGTCCTCACAAAATGCAGCATAAACAAAACAATGATCCATCCAGTTGTAGATAATTCAACATTATGGCTTTAAAGTTTTATATCATCTATATTGCTGAGATTTACAAGGTCACAGCAGTTTTTGTAAAACTGTCCCACCTCGAGCAAGAAGTCTCTGAGAGCGATGAAGGTTGGTCTGTCTTCAGGTTTGGGGCTCCAGCACTGCAGCATGACGTTGTAGATATCCTGAGGACAATCATCAGGCTTACACAACCTCTCAGCCTCAACATCCACCTTGTGGAGGATCTGCAGATAAGGACATGTATAAACATGATTGAAGCATTTTTAATGTTTCAAGAGTTTTTAATGGTATTGTTTC
>JAOXNZ010000098.1:10020581-10032567 GCA_028566095.1 Kryptolebias brasiliensis | reverse complement strand
TAAACAGGGATGATGTTTGTTGATTTTAACGTCTTGTGTTTTGCTAATTATAATAGGTTGCAGCTCTGCATTCCATGTTAGCTTTTCAGTCTTGACCTTTATTCCCACACTCCAGATGGTTTGTTACACACATTAAAAGCTGTTTGGGAAAGGTCATGTGAAAGAAGTCGGTTAATGTCGTGTTTTTCTTTAAAGACAGTCAAAAAAGGAGCAAGAACATTTATTTTACAGGGTGTCGTCAGGGTTGGTTTTTGCTCCTCCTTAAGTGAAGAAATGCTCTCCCAAATTCTGTAGTTTCCAGCTCAGCAGGCTGACTGATCTGACCAACTGTGCCTTGGCCACACATAGCCTGAAGCCTTGCAAGATGGATAATCTCCTAATTGTGTTCTTGTGAATCACCTTGTAACATAAACTCCATGCCACACTGCTGACATGTTGGAGGAAGCAAGAGTAGCACAATGGGGTGTAAATTGGAACATCAGGAGCAACATCCCCGGAGATTTTGAGACGAATGTCATTTATTTCAAAGCATTTGAAGTTCACTCAAGTAAAGCTTCCTTTACCAGAGCAACTCATCTTAATGCGTTAAGGATTTCCATCTGGGGATATATGAAAGGTGACCTTAACAGCCTCCTTTTGTGTAAACATTAATCTCTTAAAAAGATAAAGATGATGCAACTGAAGGAAGTTCATAAATCATACATTTAAATGCAGACAGAGAATAACAGGAACAAACCTGATCTTGACATGAACAGACGCCCACTCAGTGTAGAATAAGCACAATGTGGTGACAAAAGACAAACAAAACCTGGTGGTTTATATGAGGGATGAATCTCACACATGGCTGTGGAAACTTTTTTCATCAGCAGTTTCTACTCTGTAGTAAAAGTCTTCGTTCTCAGTCACCATCAGCACAATTAAACCAGTATCTCACTGGGCTGCAACTGTTGGAGTTTAGATGTCGGCTTAAAATTGCAAGAAAATTGTGAGAAAATCTGCAAAGTTTCAGTTGCAGTCACATTGAATTTGGAGTTTTTGCACCTAAGCCACCAGCGAGTCGCATGTCCTCATTTTGCATGGCCAATTTAAAAATCATGGCCTATTTTTATGTGTGTGGCTTGCAAAGCTGTATTCTAGGCCGTGCACTTTATTTCGTTGTACATGCCAAGATTTTTTCAGAAAATTCCTCGCAATAGCTGTTCGCCAACTGGTCGCCATCAGTCAGTGCTCAGTGAGGTACTGGTTTTAGTGCTGGAAACCTCCAGAGATATTTTGGCTTTCCAAATAGTCCTTTTAGCCATTTTAAAAAAAATGTTTTTGCAGATTCTCAATCATCCATGACATGGCAAATCCTAAGAATTTTAAAACAAAGCAACTGAACCTTTTTTTTTTGTTTTGTCCTATATTTCATTATTATCATTATTTTTCATTTAGTTATTTTCTTTTGTGAACAGCTTAAAGAATTACAGTATGACCAACCATGAAACTAAAGTTTGTGGCGTACTTATCAATTGCATTTAGGTGTGGATTTCCAGAAAAGTCAGTTCTGTAAACAAACTAGCTAATGAGATAAGGTAGTGTTAGCCAAATGCTAGTACTGCAGCACCCACATTTGCAGCCCCACGTGGCGAATTTACATGTTTATTTTTTATCTAGTTCAAGAGCAAACTTATGAAAATAACTCAAGACTCGTTTTTTTTTTTTTTTTACCTCTACATCTTTTAAAGCATGCAGCTTTTAAATGAGATTGCCTGAATGTGAAAGAGAACAAAACAAACAAAAAAAAGTGGGTTGACTTATCTTTGTCTTGAAATGCTCTCGCTGTCAGATGTGTTTAACGTCTAATAAGTCTCATTTATAGCACCGTGTTTGTGGAAAAGGCGGATACAGTATGGACTAATTAAAGAAGCCGTTTGTGAAAATGGGAACAATGCAAATAAAGGCAAAAAGAGGAAACGCTAAAGATAACTGAAATGTTTAAAACTTACAAGAACCCTCGTATGGGAACTTTTAAAGCACCTTGTATAACCCTGATCTAATATCCGTGTGTTTTTACTTTTACTTTTACTTTTACTTTTACATGAATCATCAAATAAAAGCTGCATAATTATCAGATACTAAACTTTGAAACAGAGAATTTAGAACCACATGGCTCTTCTGTGGCTAACACAAACCCTCTCTCTTGTTCTCTAGTGGAGGCCGTGGTGGAGTTCGACTATGAGGCTCAGCAGGACGACGAGTTGACCCTGACCGTGGGCGACATCATCAGGAACATACGGAGGGATGATGGAGGCTGGTGGGAGGGCGAGCTGGGCGGACGCAGGGGGCTTTTCCCTGATAACTTTGTTCGAGTGAGTCAAGTTTTTTTTTCCTCCCTTTTTGTACCAACCCAAAGAAGATCCTTCACAGACAGCCACAGAAACAAACAGATCCTTGTGGCATTCTAAGAGCTTCCATCGATATATTTAGTGCGGCATAATGACACTTCTCACATCTCTCAGACTTCCAGTGTTCCTTTAATTGACTGAGAGAAGATCATTGACATAGAAAGAAATTCAGATTTTATGTTTGTGTTGAAATATTGCAGTCTTCCAGTCCATTTTCTCTTTTGCACAGTGCACATACTGTTTAATCTTCAAATAAAACATGCAAATGAGGGAGATTACATATAAAACCATGTAAATGTTTTACTGAAGTGCTTTTATTTTAATGTTGGAGAGCAGATGTGAACAGCATATAATTTTCAGACTCATCAAACCATTCATAAAACCCTCAGTCCCATTCTGAAAGCAGCTGTTACTGTTTTGATTTGTCCCTAGACTGAATAATAAAGGAATATGTTGTCCTTTTTTGTTACTTTTTCAAATTACATGTATATAGTTACTGATCTTTGAGTGGGGTTGTGTGAAAAACATGAGCAATCTTCATGACCGCAGCAAGCTCTGAGTTTGAAAAAGCAGGAAGTAGGAAAGACCACAAACCAAACTAACATTTACTCCTAACGCGGGCCTCTTCATTGCAGTTCAGCGGGTGCTTAATTCGGGATATTTTTAGATGTTGCATTGTGTCGCTTATGCATTGGTAATTTATTTGTCACTATATTCCTGACTGAAAAACGTCTGTGTTGCGACACTGATCACCTTTGGCTGCCAGTTCTAATCGCAAAATGCCTTAGACAAGGAAAAGGGGTTGAAAAACCATAGCAAACGAATAAACACATCCTATTTTTGAATTTTTGGTCAGTGAGACATAACCACAGACAGAATCAGCTCATCGGCAAAATGATGCATGTGTAGCCACTTCTTATGCAATGAGACAAACACAGATGGCTTTTAGTTAGGAAAATAATGCCAAATCTAATGACTGATGCAAGAGAAACATAATTCAAAACCCTTTTTCAAGTTTGAGTAATTTAAGATTGAAAATTTGTAACTTTTCTGTGACCCATGCACTAAGTAGTTCTTAGCTTTGCTTGCTGTCAGACTTCCTCTCTTCCTCTCCCACCTGAGACTCTGACTGCTGTTTATGTGACAGTTAGATATGTCAAAAGTACTTCACACAACCTGACTTTTGAAAAAAAAAAAAACAACTCAAGTTTCTTTGAAAATGTGCAGAATCTCAAACAAGGAGTTTGTCATCCAGTGAAGCAAATCACCAACAAGTCCTTAAGTCACATTCGGGGCAGACTGCACAGTAAACCACTATGTGTTAAGCTTTGAAATAAAATGGAAGAAACATTATACTTAAATCTGAGACTGACTTTGCTTTTGGAAGTTAAAGCTAATATCTTGTGGGATCTCAATGTGGACTTAGATGACTAGTTGGAGATACAAACTTGTAAAAAAAAAGGTATGGGAATTTTCACGCAACATATGCTTTGTCTGCGTACAGTAGGCAACTAGTTTTAGTTCATAAACCAAACCAGGGGATTGTGTTCCTAATCCTAACCACATAGTTGTGAAGCCTACACCTAAATAAAAAAAACCTAAAACACAGAGAAAATCCAAAGCAAAAATAAATGTAAAATAAAAAGTAAGATTAAAGAAATGTCTAAACCTAATCTCAGACACAGAGCTGCAGTTTCAAACCTTTCCTACAGCTTGATAATGATTTCTTTGTTGATAAGTTCTTGTTAAAAATAGCAGTGGCCACTGAATAAGAGAAGCTCAAGTATGTTTAGAGGAAATGCGGTTGACTTAAATAATTAATGCAAGCAGACAACTTGTGAGCAAGTGTCAAAATAACGCAGAAAGGTTTCCAGCAGTATGACAGTTTCATTTTGGTCATGTTTCACTGGTCATTGTCACGAAACCCACTGACACATTAGTCCTGACTCATTTGACAAGATAACAACTAGTCAGACCTGGGCCAAGAGCAACGTTGATTTCTGCTGTTTTAAAACACCTTCAACCTCAAAATTTTTATACCAGTTCAATCAATCGCTATCTTATAAACCTGCACACTACCATCAGCTTCACATTGCAGAGTTATTTACCTAAACTAATATACTTTTTGTGAAATATTGGCCGCTAGATGTAGCACTTATAATTTGATGAGCTAACAAACCAGCCATTAGCTCATAAATCTGGTCAGAAATAAACTGAAATTGTTCAAAGAGATATGTATAACAGGTAAGATATCATTTGCTCTTAACTTGTCCATAGAACCCCACTTTGAAGACTTTAAAGAAGTATAAAGTTAAGTGCAACTGAACCAGAATTATGCTCTTTTTTATGCACTCATAAATCACCTCCAATGGACTCCAGCAGAAAACAACAACAACAAAATGGCTGCAGATTTATGTATCTTAGGAGATTACTGTAGCCTTCAGCTGTCAGCCTCAAGTGGAGAAAAATGCTGGCTGTAGATATTGAGCAATCTTTCATTTTTTACAACTCAACATATTTGACTTATTTAAAGCACAACTAGTACTGATTAAAGAGGCAGTTTATCATATTTGGGAATGCCACTCCCACTTTGATAAAACAAAAGCTTCATAAAATGTTTCAGCGTATTTTGATCACACTCCATAAGAGTCTTCTTAAAGGTTGTAATTAAAAAAAAATGTCAATGCGGTTTAGATATTTTGCGAAGTTTCTCTTTTTTTTAATGACGTAAAGGGATTTTTTTGAGGGTGTTTTGACCAGGTTTTAGACAAAGGAATAAACAGATTCAATAGTTTTCTTGGTTTTAGGACACAGAGATCATCTTTCTTTTTTGCAATGTGTTGAAGTACCTGGGATAACCCAGTTTTAGTCCAGTGTTCTTCAGTCAGACAGCTCAGAGGAAACTGGGCAGAGATTTAAGCTTCAGGAGTGAATCGGTCTGAAGCATCAAAAGCAACTAACTGTTTCAGAAAAGTACTGAAACAGTTAGTTTGCAGCAACGAGAAGAGGGAAGTATCGTCTGTCTCAACAGGAGAAGTTGAACAGAACCACAAGCTGAGGACAACAGGACACATTTTGACAAGAGGTCCGCCTTTTGTCAGGTTTGTTTGCTGAGCAGCCAGGCTGCATTTGTGCTGACTGAATGTCACAGCAGAGCCAGACAATGAGTGTGTGAAGCCCGTGTGTGGTAGCTGTGTGTGTTTCTGTGTGTGTGTGTGAAAGAGAAAAAAGGCAGAGGGAAGCCGTGAGTAATGCTGCAATGCCAGACTGCTCCGTCATAAGGCTACAGTGATGGGAATCAGTGACATTACTCTTTGCAGGGGCTGATGAATGTGCATGTGTTTGTAGGAAGTGGGGGATGTGGACATACAGGATAAAGTAGTTGCTCAATGTTATAGCATGTAACCCCATCCAGCTACAACAGGAATTTATAACTTAATGTCACTGATAGCAGAAATGTTGTTTGTCTCCTACAAATGGAAGTGAGAAACATCAGCTGACTTAGATATGCTTAATGTGATCAGTTAAGTCATTTAGCTCAGAAGCAGCTTTAGATTCCTTTAGATCTCAAGCTTCAAACGCCACTTTGAGATGCTTTTTCCAGTTCGTGATGCTTTTGTGGCAACTTTTATCAGTAACTATCAGCGACTTGATCAACAAGCTGCACACCCGTATCTAAAAACCATATTAGTCAAACGGGAAATGCTCAGTGTGTTCAGCTCTGTCAAATATTTCTATTTACCGCCTACAAGCAGTTATCAACTGCTGCTTTTTTTTTTAGTTTTTAACTGTTTTTACAATTAAGTTTCTTAAATATGTCCAAGCTGAGCTGTTTTTTTGTTCAGCTTTTGTTTCTAATAAGTTACGAATCTCCTAATTAACGCATAGCTTAAATTAGGTGAGTCTCTCATTTATGTCCCAATAGTCTCTTACAGAGCTGAACAACATCCTGTTCATGCAACTTACGATTGTTTTTTTTATAAAATAAGCTGCGATCATTAATTCATTATCTGATAAGAAATGCGGTGAAAGTGAAGGCAGACTCAGCTTTAAGCTTACAAACCCACAAACAGCTCCGACAGTCTGGTTAGAACTAAACTTTATTCTTCTAAACTAATGCTGCTCAAAGAAAAACAAATATATTATGAACCATAAACATTTCACAGAATCTCACTTTAAAGATTTGAACTATCCATTTATTATGTCTAGAAAAATGCATGCAAAGTAATCAGAAAAAGTTAACCAACTGCGAGGCAGTCTCCACCAATGGGTGAAATCATAGAGGTTTTAAATTATTTAAATATGATCATAGTTTGAATATGTAGTGGTAAAGCATTTAAAAAAATTCAATAAGTTTACAATCAGTGTTTTTTCTCAATAGTTGTATGTTGTGCATGTGTTAATTAACTGACAAAGGTTTGCCAATAGTAATGCAGCTTTGAATACATTCCGAAGCAGTAGTATATGTAAACAGAGGTCATAGTTGTGCTCAAAAGAAGGAATGGATTAAAAAGTGAGGAAGTAATAATTTGTGTCACTGTCAAAACAAGATGCATCTTGTTTTGCACAAGCATTAGCTTTGTCTCTCCGGGTCCATAACTCTTTGTCAGATTGTTTCCAATACTAATCCTGTATGTCCTGCACAGTTTACTGCTTCACTGTCCTGTTTTGCAATGTAGAGAAAAGGTCAGAGATCTAAGGGACACAAGTTTAACATTTAAAGCAGTGAAGCGTAAACCACATAGTTGCCATCAGGCTTTTTACAATCACAAACACAGTGACTGAACACAACTGTGTACACGATCCAGGTGTTTCCTGTCCAGATACGGTGAATCACGTTCTCTTCCTCTTCTCTTTTCAGCTGGGCTTCCTTTAACTCCCGGTTACCTCCATGTTCCTGCAGGAATTGCATGAATGTAGTCCATGCTGCAGCCAAGAGCAGTGCAATTAGCCTATTGTGTTTTCCTGATTTCCACAGACAGTATTAATTATTTAAACTCAGGCAGTTTATATTTGTACTCCATTTATATTTAATTTTTTTTCAAGAAGCCATCCCATGTCAGCACTGCCTCCCCATCAGTTCTGATAACATTAAAGAAGGTGTAGGCAAACAAATAGCTGCTGGAGGTATTTGTGTGGGCTGGCTAGACTCTAACCTAAAAGTGTGATGTTTTCAGCATGTCCATCAGTGTGTGTGTGTGTGTGTGAAATTCTGAATGAATGCGAGTTTCTTTCTTTGCAGTGGCTTCTGAATATTAAGCTGGTAGTCGTGCTTTCTGTCTGCAGAATCATTGTCTGGTTGTGCAGGAGCAGCGTTAGCTTCATTAGCCTAAGTTAGCTTTTCACCTGACCTCTGTCATCAGAGACTACGTAGGAAAATTTTAGAAATAATTGACAGGTGCTGACAATCTGGTGCCAATCGGGCACCTGATTGTCATCACCTGGGGTACCAGAACAAAAGTCTATTGCAGAATAAGCTGTTTGGCATTGGCAATCCACACATTCAACTCTGCTGCTCAATTCACAAATACATTTTCCTTGCAAATGTGGGACCATTTACAGGTAATAAACAGGCTTTCCAACTGTATAAGATTTATTGCCAAGAAGCATTTTCCAACAAAGAATAAATCAACCAAACACAAATTACCTTATTTTTTGTGCTAAGTGTATTTTATAATAATATAAAATATACTGTATATAGTAAAAATTGTAATTCATAATGCACTCTTAGGCATGTTTAAGCTTTTATTCAATAAAATGCTTTCTCAGATTTTGAATTTTAGCAGAGGGGTTAGTGGCGTCTGCTCAGGCCTTTCGCAGCTGACCAATCAGAGCACACTGAGCTGGATTTAACGGGGGCAGCCACCTTTGCCTTCTGTTTTTGTAGACAACACAAATTGCCTTGAAAATAATTGCAGATAAGCACTGTGGGTGAAAACAAAAAAAGCTAACATTGGTGATTCTCATTCAGAAAAAAAAAATCAAATCAAATCAACCAATGGTTTGTAGGAGACAGTTTCTGTTCAGTCCTTTACGTCCTAATTTACCACTTCCTGTTGGAAGAGCAGCATACAAACCATATGTCAGATTATAATTGGCTTTTTAACCATGGGAAGCCTGAATCACTTATCAGCAGACTCCTGAACATGTGGCTTGCAGATTGGCAAAGAAGCTATTTTATGCAAAACATTCCACTGACCTCAATGTTGCGTTCTTACCCAGGTCCAAAAATGTCTCCCAGCCTCAAATAATCCTCAGCTGTTTTTTGAGAAAGCATCTCTTGTCAATATTTTTAGATCTTAGAGGCTCATTAAGGCCTTAACACCACACCAGGCGATTCACAGCCCGAGTGTATATGAGGGGTGAGTCAGTGTACCCTGGTCCGTCTGCTTCACTGAGCTGCGTTCGCCACAGGCCAGGGCTTATGAAACAGTGTCATGATGAATGTGGTGGGAAGATGTGAACCATCGTGTCTTTATTTGTACGCTTGCCTTCCTCTGGGTTTCTTGATCAGTTTCGCATGCCGTCTTGTGATTTGTTATGTGAATGAAAGTCACACGGGAAGAAGAAAAAGGCTGCTGCTGTCAGTTTGGCAAAGTTACCTAGTTAGTGAAGTCTGTTTAGATTAAAAAAGGTATAGTTTATTTATATGGCTACATTTTGCAGCTATAGCACTCTGTTATCCAGTAAATCCCATCTGGTCTCATTCTCACCTCATTTCTTTTTATTACCAAAATATTCTCACTTGAATCTACTGTTTTCTACTCCTCCCACAACCCTTCTTCACCTCCACTTCCAGACATGTTCACAGCTTTCCTTCTGCCTCTCTCTGCAGGAGATAAAGAAAGACGGGAAGAGGGACAGTGGACAGGCCGGCATACTCAAGTCTGAGCTTTCCAATGGCAGGGCCAGCCCCGTGTCAGACCCGACCGTCCGATCCGGCAGGAAAGGTACTCAGCTCCGTCCCTCGCTGTCTCACATATTTAGAAACTGTGATTATTAGGTAACCTGAAGTCTTCAGGCTCACAGATCCTATTAGTGCAAAGAAGTATTTGGGTCAAGTGTTGCTCACCATTCTGCTGCTGACAAACACTACACAAGGACTGAATACTCAGGGTTTGAGTCTGGTCAGAGGAGATCATGGTGCATTACTATTAATCAGCAGTTTTTATGGGTCAAGCTTCTGCATCAAGTAACTCTAACCTGTAAGGAATGGGCAAAAAGAGATGCAAAATGAATTTAATAACACTCCTAAGTACTTTGGTGAATTAAGATTGTTATACACATGTAAACACCTGTAAAGAAATACAAAAAAACACACTCCACTCTCACAGTACCACATATATACATGGAATAGCTATAAAATACTTGAAAAATGCATAAAATCTTATGACATAGATACAACGTGATTTTAAAAGATATAGAACAACAGCTAAGTGATACAAACCACGATCACAAAACAACCGGAAACGTAGTGCAGTGTATGAAGACATAATTACAGGAATTATATTAAAAAAGTGACTAATAAGGGACATGAAAAAAACTTTAAAAAGTGACAAAAAGATAAAACATGGCCAAATCATACAGCCTTTTTGGACGTTGAAGTTGCAATAATACCATTAAGGAACCAATACACAAAAAAGTGTGCTACATTATCAAAAAAGACTCAAAATGACAACAAAACTTAAAGAATTTTGTGAAAATATTGAAGTAAAAGAAAAAATAAAAACTTTGATTGCCAAGAGACATAAAACAACCACGAAAAGAGTGCAAAAATGAACTGGGATGTAAAATCACACATACCAAGTAAAGCATCTAAACCAGTTGCCAACAAATCCAAATAACTAATAAAAGTTGAAAAAATGACAAGATTCAAAATGGCTGTACAAAAATAAAAAAGATTGTCTCTAAAAAAACAGAATCAAATTGTAAAGGAAGACAACCAACCTCAGATATAAGCAGCGCTGTTGAGATATAAGAATAGATGCCAAGCACCCAGAAAAAAAAAAAAAGCAAAATGACCACAAAGCCACATGATTATATAGAAAAAACGAAGACGCAGAGAAATCATACAAGTAGATGCAAAATACCGCTTTTACTCTGGACGTTTTCATTAAAATGCCATGAATGTTGCCTCATCTATATATCTTTACTCAGTTAAAATATATTATAATTATTAAAACTAGTAAACTGAAGCATTGAATGTTTGAATATAAGAATGTTTTTTGATTTCCGATTGAAAACTGTAACTGTTGAAACACACTCCTACACACACTGCAACTTGTGGCTCATGTGATCCACTCTAATTAAAGAGGGACACCTTGTGGACAGAATCAGAAACTGCAGGGTTTTGTCTGAGTGACATGAGTCAAACTTTACAAACGACTACGAGGCCGGTAGGAAGTGTTTTGGGGTCAGCCGTGTTTAGATTGCCTGTCCCACTGAGAGGTCAGAGGTCAGCTTTAACCATGAGGGGCTTTAATAAGCCGGGAAACATCTGCTCTCTTATTGTACTGTCTGAATTATGGGTGACTGTATGAGCTTATTATGTCACATTATATAAGATCAAAGCATGCCCACACATAAACTCTACTCATGTGTGTGTTTACAATGCAGGAGAGCAAATCCGTAACCGGAGATGTAAAGCCGCGTTCAGCTATGTGCCTCAGCATGAAGATGAGCTGGAGCTGAAAGTAGGAGATGTCATCAAGATTATTACAGAGGTGAGACTCATTTTTTAATTGACCCCTTTCTGTAGAACACCTGATAGTGCAAATTATGCCTGCATGTGTAAATTGTTTGTGATTGTGTGTATATTTATCAGTTTGAGTGTGTATGGAAGTGTTTTTATGGGTACGTGGGTTACATTGTATGTCTGCGTTTGATCAGGTAGAGGAGGGCTGGTGTGAGGGATCTCTTAATGGGAAAATTGGGATGTTTCCCTCCAATTTCACCAAAGAGATCCAGACAGAGGCGGACACGGCCTCTTTGGACACGCCCACATCACAAGAGGAGCATCGCAACAGCCGAACAAGTGAGGCCCAGACAAACCCCCCTCTCACCCCCCAAAAACAAAATAAAACACAAAAAGATTGTTTTGAACTTAAATTTACATTTGCAGCGATTTTACACTATATGTGTATTTTGCGTGTGTGTAGGTAAGGATAGCCCCGGGAGTGAAAGTGATGGAGCTGACAGTCGGTCAGAAACAGGGTCAGAAATCCAGCCCAAAAAGGTAATTAGTTACAAATTATTAAAGCTGATAAGCACTTTACTGTGTATGTTGAATTCTGTACCACTAATCTTCATTCTCTTCTTAATAGATTAACCTCCTATAAAAAAAACAGTGTTAGCAGGTCTACAATTAAAATGTTCAGTTACAAAAAATAACTGCAAGCATTTTATTTATCTCGTGTTCCTTTTTAAGCAAATACAAATTTAATTCACTGGTTTCAGCTTGGGTGGCACAGTGGAGCAGTGGTTAGAGCTGTCGCCTCCCAGCAAGAAGGTTGCAGGATCGCAACTTTCTGGGTGGAGTTTGCATGTTCTCCCTGTGCACACGTGGGTTTACTCCGGGTACTCCGGTTTCCTCCCACAGA
>JAOXNZ010000098.1:9831049-9842367 GCA_028566095.1 Kryptolebias brasiliensis | reverse complement strand
ACAAGCAAACAAAAAGATAATAAACATAATAAAAACACGAACTTGCTGACAACTTTAGTTACTAGGAAACACCTGTAGTTTGAGTAGTGTACAAAATAAAATTGTCAATTAAATACATTTAATCAAAACAAGACATAGTGTCTCTGACAAACCCCTTTAAAATGCATCCAGTAATATGCAGTCATTTTGTTTTACAATAATTTAAACACTGCAGTTTGTTACAATTTTATCCCACTTCATGGCTCTACCCAAACGTTTTTTTAGTTTTCCTTTTTTTTTTTCAATCTTGTATTTATGTAAATTTATTATGGCCTGCCACAAAAAGACATGTAATAATGATTGTGTGCGTGTTTGCAAAATATCTATAGAACCACTGAATGGATTTTGATGAAACTCTTAGAAAGTACTCATGGGATGCACATTTACAACTGGTTAACTTTTGGAGTCCAACCAGTTCAAGACTGACACCACAGCTTATTGACATTAGCAAACACAAAAATGATTACGTCAGTCAGTCTTGCAGATACCAGAGAGTTATTCACAACACATAGTCAGCACTAACAGATTGTGAGATGTCACACTGTTGCATTAGGTTAACCTCATTTTCAAGATTTGACCAAAATGCTCTGATGTCTCATTATAATATTATCTCTGTTTAAAACTTACACTTAAAAAGTGGTCAGCGATACGTATACATTTAGGGAATGCTAGGCCATTAATTATTTTTTAAATTTAAATCACTAGTATAAATAAATAAGATGCACATCCTGTCTTGAATAAGTGAATTGATCTGCAGCCGTTCTAGTTATTCTGAGCCATTTCTGCTTTTCATTTGTCTTTGAACTCTGAGCTGGGAAGGATGTTGCACCCAACTTGACTGCATTCCAGTTGCAAATCGGAAAACGAGTAGCATTTGCCCAGTAACCAGGCAAACTATTAATGACAATATAAGCCAGTGAGAATGTATTTTTTTTAGCGTTCTAGGCATTCACACATGTTTCCTAACAGAGGTTCATGTGTGTGACTGACTTACTGGAATACAAACCAACAGAAGAATAACAAAAGTTTTTTTTTTTCTCCCTCCCTTGTGCTGGGCAGTGCTTGGGGCAATGCTTGAAAAAAATGTATCCAATATAAAAATAGGGGAGAAGCAAAAAAACAAAGCTGCTTTCTTAATGTGGGTGTTCTTCTGTTCTGCAGTCGTCCGTCACACACAGGATCAGCTATGAGTCGTGGCTTGCCAGTCGGGGGCTGATGGTGTCTCCTTTCCACGTGAGATGGCAGACGACGATATTTAACCGGCTGTTTGCCTACTGCGCCCGCATCAACCCCCAAGCCCTCTACATATGGTGAGAATCCCTCGCTCATAAACTGATCTTTAATCTAACTGCATCATTTCTAGAAATTTCTCATCCACACTTTCAGGCCTCTGCTTTCTTAGCTGATGACCCTCTGAGGAAAAATGTAAATAAGTCCTCTATAAAAATGGCAAGACTTGACCTTAAGCTGTAATTTAATGCAAATGTTTATCTCTGTGGGTTCAAGAATTCCACCTAACTGACTTAAAAGTAATTTGTAATATTTCTGTGTCTCCAAGGTTCAACGGTGGTCTTGTGTTTGGTATCGCAGCCATGGTGGGATCAGTGATTCTGCTGATAAAAACCCTGCAGCAGACGTATGCTCAGATGACCACTGACAACCCTCGTATAGGAGGTGAACAGGCGCTGCAGGTGGTGGTACGTGGATTTAAGGGTTTTCACAATGCCTTTCTGGTTAAAGGCAAGTTAAGTAACAGGTAGAACAGGCTTCGTTTCATCAATTAGCTGCAAGTATTAGTTCTGATAAATATGTCTGGGTTTGTGTTTCCCTTTCTTTTAACAGTGTCAGATATTGATTACAATTTAGCAGATAAGGAACTATAAATTATAAAAAGGTCTTTTCTATTTCCTTTTTTTTTTCTTTTTAATTTTGAGGAGATTAATATGAGCACTATATCTAGTGAACTTATGCAGGTGATTCATGGGAACCTATTAGCAGGTTATTTATATCTGAGAATTAATTTTGGAGGGGCAGAAAATGCTTTGCACAGCCAGCAGGAGACCAAGTTCTCACAGAGAAACATGCTCTGTAAAAATATGAAATGAATATTTTGAAGAAGGTGATTAAAAGAAATCTTTAAACGTACCAATAAATGGATGTTCGTTTTTTTTTTTTTTAGATATGCAGAGAAAATAGAACACCATACTTCAGTCAAATGTCATACAAAATCATAAAATGTTGTGTAAGAGCGTTTTTTTTCTCTTCAGAACTCTGTTTCTTTTTTTTTTTGGCTTCTCGTGTATTTTCAGGTCCCGGGTGTCAATCTGCCCACCAGTCAGCTAGCCTACTTCTTCATCGCTCTGCTGCTCAGTGGAGTAATACACGAGCTGGGCCACGCTGTGGCAGCATTGAGGTAATGCACAACCACCCTTCAACTCATGTGTTACCATGACAACCAGCAGGGCATGCAACATTCAGAGGCCTCTATACTCCTCTAGGAAGTGAACGGGTGGGAAATCAATTAATCCTTTTGAGATTTTTCAACCAAAAACGTTGCTTTTAACGCTGTTTGTTTAATTTGGGCCCTCTGCTTCATCACATATTTAGCTGTAATAAATCTGTCCAAAGAATTTTAGTCTTAATGCCTATTTCATTTGTGTCTGTAAAGATGGAAAACTGCCTGTGTGGATGGTGAACAGCCTTAACACATTCAGTCTTTGGCAATGATATGCTCACAGAGCAGTGAAGCTGATGCTTTAGCTTTTGTAGGCTTTATAAACAAAGATTATAACATTACATAAGGTTGGCTTTAGCCCACATGTTACACATATTAAATTCTGATTGCTTCTGGATAAAAACTTGTGTACTCAGACACACTAAGCAGAGCTCCAGAGAAGTTGTTTTTTTCCACAAGTAGCTCTCATACACAGTACTCAAACCTTTGAAAGCATTCAAAGAAGATAAAAATTCAACAAAGACTGTATAGTTAATTGTCTGGTTGTTAACAAGCTGAACTTTGTAATGTTTTCAGAAGCGTAATGTTTATTTATTAACTGTAATAGGAAAATAAACAAGATTTACTTAAAAAAACATATAATAATAAATATAATAATTTGAATTGTTGCAAAATCAACTTAATGTCAAAATGAACATGTTTAAACACTATTCATATCTTGCATTTTTTTCTTCCATTTGATGTTCTTTATTTTTAAGACTCATTTATGTATGTTCGTTACAGTTTGACATCTCTAAAAGTGTAAAAATGTTTCTGTCCTTCCACAGGGAGCAGGTGAGAGTGAACGGTTTTGGGATCTTTGTGTTCGTGTTGTACCCAGGCGCATTTGTGGACCTCTTCACCACTCATCTGAACCTCATATCCCCTACTCAGCAGCTCCGCATCTTCTGTGCAGGTGAAACTTTTTGTCCTCTCATCGCGCTTTACTGCAGCTTGAATAATTGCCAGCTTATGCAATCATAGTTATTAATCAGAATTATTACAAGCTTTTTTTTTTTTCTTTTTTGGCCACGAAGGTCACTTAGGAGAATTTATTGCTGAAGCAGACAGCTGCATCTTATCAAATCAATTCACATGCAATTAGGAAAATTGCAGCTTAATAAATTGATTGGTAGTGCAGACCGTTATTCATGCATGAAAGTGACTGATTTCTCCCAGTTGTCGGTGCCAGTTTTTGCTTAGAAAAGGGTTTCAGTTTTTAATTGGAAAGGAGTCGAGTTGGCAGCTTAAAAACAGTGGAGCCCAAACAGAAACAACACAAAGACCTCATAGGTACGCTGTCATAAACCCAATCTTTGATGCTTAAGATTGTTTAAACCTAATAGAAATCTAAACAGCATTAAAGTGAAAGTTCAGCTTCTTTAAAGTAGGGTTCTGTGGAAAGCTTATGTACAATTAATATCTTACCTGTTGCAGGTAGCTCTCTGGTTGACCTCAGTTTGGAGAGTGTAGCGTGAAGCAACTTGGCCACGCCCGCTTTTGATGTAGGCAAACAGTGTAAAACTCCAAGTTACAAGTTAGAAATATTGGCAGTGTCATGCCTAAGAGGTTCTGCATTGCATTTTGCACTATCAAAAACAAAAAAAGTAGAGATCTGTGTTTTTGTTTGCTTCTCTAAACCGAGACTTTGATCTCTTTAAATGCGAAGAGGCTAAAGCCACAAATCTCTGTACGAGCTGTTTTGTTCTGTCATCATGTATAACAGTCATATAAATAGAAGTCAATTATGTGGACGTGATCTACTACTTATTTGTGTGATAAAGTAGGGTTTTATTTGTTTTGGAGTAATTTTAAACCAAACCATTATTTTTTCCACTAAGCTAAACGATCTAATTGTTTCTGCAGCAACTGGTTAACCCACCTTGAAGGATGCTATTTAGAATGTTGTATAATAAAAGTTTAATTGATTTATTGTAGCTTCAACACAGGACAGGTAACCAATATAGCAAAATATAACAGTTTAATAAAAGAATGTGATGATTAGGAGAGGTATGTCTACATGAGACGCATCAGGCCACAGGGTGTCAATGTTTGTCCAATGTGATGAACAGAACCCTACTTCAAGAGACCTGAACTACCCTACTTAAAAAGCACAATGTACCAAAAAGAGAGAATAATGTTATATTTAGCAGTTTATTTTTTTGAGAAATGTTCCAGTGTTAATTTTACCAGCCAGCCAGAACAATGTGACTAATTGCCAAATATTAATTTGCTGCCAAAAGCAGCTCTGACCAATCAAAACATTTGAGGGTGTATGTGATTTTTTTTTTTTTTTTTTTTTTTTCTTTTTCTTTCCATCACTGAAAAGTCTGCGGGATTTTCTGAAACCCTGACAGCTGAGCTCGTTTTCAGATGCCAAAATACTAAATGACTGTGTTCCCCAGTGCTGTGTGCATTCTTCAGAAGACCCTTTCTGATAACGTGGGTATCTGGGACTATCTAGTAAAAATAATTCCTCCCTGCTTCTTTGACAAGAGAATAACAGACAAGACTGAGACGTCGAGTCACATGATTAACCAAAGCAAGGAGGACCCTGCTTCCTTCAGTGGTGATATAGTGATGTGCTGTTTATTTTTTGTTCTGACAAAAAAATGTAGATGATTTACTCCTGGGGGGTGGGGGGGTTTGTTTGTTTACCTCATGAATCAAATCTGATTTTACATGTGTGTAGGCCTGAAATAAAATTTCTCTACCTTATTTATTATAAAATTCTAAGTCTAAGTGACTGTTTTTGTGACAGAAAAGTAATTGTCTTTCCAAGACTTTCCACAAAATATCTTGTTTCTCTGGCTTTTAATTGTCCCCTGACCAGAGAGAGGCGGGATCTAAAAGTTGTCTCGACCTCATCTGATGATGAGACCTTTTCTCTCTTGTGGTTGTATACGACTGACTGAGTCTTCTTGCATAATTAAGATGGTATAGAGACGGCTATTTTTAGTGAGCAGTGGTTACTCTCTGACCACAACATCCTTCGGGCAGATTATGAGAACATGGCAGAGGCGGTTACAGCAGTTTACATGGGACGTTTCAATGACATCTTGCTGCTACTGTAGTGTCTTAAGCCTATTTGTCAAAAAATCCTCTTGGAAATTTGAAAAACTAATAAAGTTAATATAAAAAAGTGATGAGATTACTGTAAAGGGTGCTTACTTTAGGACGATTTCTTAGGACGACCTCCTTATCTACTGTAAAGGTATAATTACTGGATCCTTACAATTTTGTGCGTATAGTTTGCTATTATTCCTCCTGTTCATACTGGAAAAGTTCTTTTTAATCCAGCACAGCATATACCTTCAACAATAAAACAAAAGATTTTTCCTTTACTTGATGACTGATTTAAAAAAATATCCAGTTTGAAAACAGTAAAAAGTCAAAGTTTACATGCATTTTGACATTGTAAGCACAAATAAATACATTTTTATTCTGTCTCCAGGTGTGTGGCACAACTTTGTTCTGTGCGTGGCAGCACTGGCCATCCTCTTCCTGTTGCCTGTCTTTCTGTTTCCTGCGTACACCACTGGAGTCGGAGCGCTGGTCACTGAGGTTGTTCAGGTCAGTGCTGCAAGTTTTCTGTGTGTGCCACTCGACACTTGACATGTTGACATTTTTGGCTTTAACTCTCTTTGCATGAAGTAGAATGAGCAGATCAATATGTCTGCTCAGTCTGCACATTGATGTTAGCGTTAAGGTTTAAACTGAAACAGCTAGCCCAATTTTGTGCTTAAAAATAAAACATCTTAGTTTATTTTTTGGTCTGTTAGCCAAACATGCAAAACAGTTTCTTTAAAGGGATAGTAGAGGATAAAGTAGGGTTATATGGAGTATAGATTAGCAGTCAGTAGCGTACCTGCTGTAGACATTGATCAATTAGCTCAGTTTGCAGAATCAGGAAGGAATTTGGATGTTAGTCATTCTAATAGTTGCCCAGAAGGGGGCTAATTTAAACGCATCTAAAATTATGCAAAACTTAACTAAGAGCTGTGTCACATATTTTTATATTTTATTACTTTTGCATCAGATAGCAGAAAGGGTATCCGCTGTAAAACATTTATTCTTTAGTGCAAGTTTGCTCGCTGTGGCGACCCCTGAAGAAGGGAGCAGCTGAAAGAACAAGTTTTGCATCAGATGCTTATGTGGTTTAGGTATGCTTAACATGTTCTGTTTTACAACCTGTTTTTGTTTAATGTGTGTTGCAGCAAACCACAGACTGCATTTCAGCATCATTATTTTCTAATATCCACCTAATATAAAAAAGACACTGTGTAAAATGTTTAAATAAATCAGGGAAGATGAGCTGACAGAAGCTTTTTGATGTTTGAGTTGTTTTAGTGGGCATACATTTATTTAAACTTAAGTGGGTTCTGGTCTGAATAGCTGTTCGCTTGACTCGTCCACAAGAGTTTCTCCTCGAGTCTTTAAAATAACATTACTCCCACTGCTGGCTACTGTAGGTAAGATACTGACTGCTAATAAGTACTCGCCTCAACCCTATCTTAAAAATACTGAACTGTTTTTTTTTTTGTTTTTTTTTTAAATCCACCACACCACCTACACGTTTATGCAGATATTAATATATATATATATATTTTAAATGGGCATTTTGTTCAAAAGTATCAATCTTATATGTTTAGTTCAGGTTTCTAAAATTAGGATTTATATATGTATGTATTTTTGTTGTTGTTTTTTTGCATAAACCAAACATGATACTCCAAAACATGTAATCACCCTGTAGAAATATATTCTAAAAATCAGCAAGCTTAATTACTGATATATTGTATGTTGCTGACGAGCTTATTTACAACAGTGTGCAAAAAAATTTTTCTCAATCCTTGCTCCTTCCCAGTTGAGGCTTACAGGACTGACTAACAAATATTATATGATGTCTTATGTTTTTCTTTTTCCCCATTTGAACCAAGTGTCTTGTTTGTCTGTGTGTTTTTGGTCCAGGGTTCTGCAGCTGACGGACCCAGGGGTCTGTCAGTCGGGGACATTGTAAAAGGGCTGGAGGACTGTCCCGTGAGGGGAGTTGAGGACTGGACCAACTGCCTGTCTCACCTCTCACACGCACCACAGACAGGATACTGTGTCCCGGCTGCCAGCCTGCAGCCCAGCTGGGCTCATGGACGACGTGAGTGAATCTTTCTCAAAACCAAACCAAAGCAAAAATGAGACTCTATGAATGTATTATCGATTTAAAAGTCAGCTGATGTGTCACATATTGTAATGTACACGTTTCATCTAATTGTTAATATTTTATTTCACCACTTGAAAATGAAATTGGGTCAAACCCAAAGAGCACGAACAGGGGCTCTGATTGGTCAGCAGTAAGATAAGAGCTCAACAAACACCCAATCAGAGCTCCTGCAGCGTTTTTTATTATTTATTATGTCTCATGCGTCTTATTTCAGTTAGTAACAGAAAACACTGTTAATGAAAATGATATAATTTCACAAACAGATCATTAAATTTTTCTATCACTCAGTAGTTTCAGACATTTTTTTTCCAACACGGAAGATAATCTGCTGCTTTCCTGTCCCTGAAGGCATCTCTAAAGCTTTTTGTTCAAACTCACCAAATTTATCAAAAAGAAAAAATAACTGTTAGCTGCAGCCTATTTCCTTTAAACCAAAATCCCATGGAAAGAGATGTTCCTATACCTCTACCATATATTTTTTGTTTTAAGCAACAAGTTATTGTAATGGTACAGATTTAGTCTTTCTTGGTTATACCTACAAGTCTGACTCTCTTAGCAGGGCATTTTCCTTAATGCAACTTGTATTATTGCAATTTATTTATTAGACAGAGTGAAGCTGGTGATGAATCAGGAGTCAGGAGTGTGTGATACACTATTATTGTGTATTTTTTGTGCCAGCTGAGAGTCATGTGGCATGTCTCCAGAGATTCAGTCTGTGTCTTTATTCCACATAACTGTTTTTTCCTCTTGCTTTTAGCTTTCAAGCGTCTGGATGGAACGATGGACTGCTGCCGCAACAACAGCCTGACAGACCTCTGCTTCTCCTACATCAAATCACAGGGCAGGAACAACAGAGAAAGAGAGGTGACACACACACACACACACACAGGCTTTTTATGGCATATTCATCCTCTGAGCAAGATGATTTCTATTACTTCCTCTTTTCTGTGCATTGATATTCCTGTTTCATTTGGAAAACAAAAATCCTCTGTTACTGCAGTGTTGTGCTAAAGTGTGAGACCATACAGATTTAGCCTGTCTAGGTGTTCTTCCTTTTTTTGTTATATAATTGCAGACTGACTGACTGCTGCAGTACTCACTGTTCTTGTCTTTGTTTACTTTATTCACAATAAAAAGCCTAAATAGAAATTATATTTCCTTCTATCTGTGCATCTAATTATATATCACAGTTATTATCTATTGTTGAATTGTGCACGTTGCCCTCAATCTAAATCTGATTTTTGGATGTGTGATCCCTGTCATTTTAAATCTAAATTATATATTTTCTAAACATGTACACTCTCTGTTATTGCCATTAACTGGCTGATTTTATTCTCGTAATGATGCATATAATAAAAGCTGCTTCCAAGGCTTTTGCCAGCGCGCCTTTGCTTCATCATCTTTGTCGTCTGCCAACGTCCACAGCAAATATTCCTGGAAGTGACTGCAGAGACGTTTACAGCCTCACACACTGGAGCCAGGAACACAGCTCTAAAAACCTCACTCCACTAATTGTGACTCAGTTTTGAAAATGTTCGCAGTTGTCCGAAACTTGTAGCGCCGCTTCTCGAGAAAAGGTTGTTAACAACAGTGGGATCTGAGTGACTCACCTAAAATTAAATGAGATTTTTAAAAACTGTTTGTCATGCTTTGTATGATCTTGAGAAATTTTAATTGTCAAAAAAAGCATTTAGAGTCTGAAGAAGCTACAACTTCTGTTGAGGTTTATACACAAAAATAAATGGTTTGAATTATTCCGTCCATAAGCTAATAGATATAATAGATTAGATGTAAAAGCTTATAAAGGAATAAGAAACGTGGTTATTGTTTTAATACAGAACAGTCAGGAAGTAGATAAAAAAAGTGCACAATCAACGTTGTTTAAAGATGGAAATAAAAAGCGAACAGAAATAAAATTAGAATGAAGTTTTATGTGTTCTCTGTGGCTGCAGTACGCCTGTATTCCGGTGCGCAAAATGGTGACGGGCACGCGAGCGTGTCGCACTGACGCTGACTGTGCCGAACACGCCGCCACCGCTAGCGTTTGTGTCACACCCTCTCTGGAAAACCAAACACGTTTCATCCGGGTCACACACCCTCCCAACACACACATGCTGTTTGTTGGGTATCCGCCGCACCTGCAGCATGCTGGTACGTACACAGTTATGTCCTGTTTTGCTTTTGTTGTGTTGTTTATTGCTAAACTGTATGAAATAAAGAGGAGGGGGGGGCTATAAGTTAAACAACTTGAATCAAATTTGGATTCTGAAACTCAGAAATTATAATTTGAGCATTGTGTCTTGCCCAAAATGTGTATTTGGGTTTAAAAATCTTTTTTTGTTTAAAACGTTTCGCCCTCTGAGGACGTTTGCAACACCTACAGTGAACCGTAAACTGTAATATGCACATAATTACTGCTGACTGGATTCTGTAGGTGTTCGGTTGACTCCTGTAATGACTGGGAGGAGACATGTTGCACATTTATAACAAATTCATAAAATTATAGCCTCTGTTTCCTGTTGTGTCTTGCCAGTGAGTCTGACCAACTTTGTACCCCGCTTTGGGTTCCTCCATTTGGACCTGCCCATTTTCTTGGAGACCTTCCTCAAGTATCCTTTTCATAGTTTCTTTCTACAGAATGGTTTTAATACATTCAAGATGTATATATTTGAAATATTTCTAAGTATAATTATCTCTGGATGAAAGCCTTCTTTTAAGAATCATTGCACTTTACAAAAGCTTGCAAGGCTTTTATAACTCTGTACTGCAGGTCAGCACTTTTAAAACCAATTAAGTTGCATTTTTTTAAAATCATTTGCAGTTTGTCCATGTCTGCTCGTCAAAGGAGTGTTTGACTCTGCTGACTGAAACACAGTGTTTTAGTTTGAAAGTGGTGTCATTTACAGAATGACACGCTTCAGATTAAAAGTAACAGTCAGAAAGGTTGATTACACAAGCTGATTCATAGAGAATGAAATAATGGGGCAAAGATCTATAGTTTAGCAGCATTAGTATGTGTAGCAGCACTTTCAGTAGAACTGTTTTATTCAACTGCAGTCAGTAAATAAATGTTTTTCCATCTATAAAGTAAAGATGCAGCCTGGGCACACAAGTTGTCCTCCTGAACAAACCAAAACACCTCGTTTTTACTTCAGGCTTGTCTTTTACTTCACATCACTTTGTAACTTTTTTGCATAATGCATAATTAGTTGCAGTGTTCTTCATCTTCATCAAATGATGAGTAGCTTGTCAGCACCCCACCACTTTTGGTGTATCAGCTGACTAATCAGAACGAGCTGCCCATTAAAGAAACAGGAGGTGAAGCTAAACATTTCAGCCAGGACGTGATTAAAAAATGTGCAAATGCAATGTACAATATGAGAAAAACAATGTTTTTAGAGATTTACAGCCACTCAAACAATTTCAGTCAAATTCCTTTGGGTTTTTGAAAACCTCTACAATATACAAGAAGCACTTTATATGATATATATGCCCAAACTGTACGTATTTTATTCAACAACAAATGTTTATAAGAACTGAAAATGACACAGCTCCTCTCTGGTTTTCAAT
>JAOXNZ010000098.1:9814561-9825580 GCA_028566095.1 Kryptolebias brasiliensis | reverse complement strand
TGAAAACTTCATTAGTATTTGTCCAGTGGTTCATGGGATACTTTCCTATCAAACAGACAGGGTTGACTCCCATAGTTAACGCCAAAGTTTTAAACAAAGGTCTTGTTCAATCAGTTTGTGCTTGAACTATGTGTTGGGGATGACTCTCAGCTACCGCCACACCAAGTTTTGCCTCAATATCTTTAAAACTTGCAGACACGTGACTACACACACAGACACAGGTCTTTTGGCAGCAATCGAGAACAAGTCGCACCTGTAAAGCTGTAATACTTGGAAGCTCTAACTGATTTTCTTCTTGACAAACTATTGATCCAAATTCAAACAGCTGGAGCTGCTCTATATATTTATCATGCCCTATATGGTGATTAGAGGGAGTTTATAGTGAAACTTACAGCTGGATAATTTAAAGAAAAAACGCAGTGCAACTTAACCAGCCCCGAAATGCCAGTCTATAAGGTCTCTGTGTTAAAAATTAGAACCTATAGAGGAGCAGAGACAGTCAGAGCTGGGTCCCGGTTGAGATTTTGGAACAAACAGGACACGAGTGATTGCGAGTCACAATGGAAAACAATAGGATCATGGTCTGTGTTTCTACTTGATGAATGAGTGCTGTAGGCAGCAGAGGAAGTCTTGTCTAAATAAGGACTCTTTGGCTGAGACCCCAAACCCTAATAAGCACATACAGAAAGAAATCTTACCGCAGTGATTTGGGAGGTTGAAGGCCAATCAGTGGCTAAAGTGTCAGTAGCATTACCACCTCTTGGGCCCTCAAAGAACAGTGCTCTGACAAATGTGCTGATGTGTTTTTACAGGCGGCAACAATACCATTTGGTTAATCTGCTGTAATCAGGCTCCGGCGCATGTGAGTCCATCATTCTGGTCTAGTAACTTTCTGATCTGATAAATATTTTGCAGAACACCCTCCTGTTCTGTACATGGGTTTAAACACATTTATGATTTAGTCATTAAGAAGAGCAGGAGTTAATGCGCTACAGAGACACATCCAGGTAAGGTTCTGGTTTTAGTCAGTGATTTTTATTAAATTATCTCTGTTCATCTCTCTGACAGGACCGGCTCCCACCCCTGCTGGGACTGAGGGAGGGAGGAGTGTCAGAGGAGAGGAGGAGTGTTCGAGAATGGAGGGAGGAACAGTTAGACAAGCCAGAGAAAAGTTAGACAAACTGCACATACAGTTGACAGATTAGATTGAGAAATTGGGAGAGGTTTGTGCTGTTAGAGCTGGAAAGAAAAGCAAAACTTTGAAAAAATTCTTTTTTTTTTTTGGAGTTAATTTTGTTCACAAGTTTTGTTTTAGTGTTTTTATTTTTCATTATGCTTTCTGTGTTCACTTGATCTATTTGCTTCCTCACTTTAGCTTTTAGACTTTTTTTGTATTTGTGTGAGTGCGTGATATAGTTAACGATGGAGCTGGAGCATTTAGGTGGTGGTGGGGCTAAACCAGAGAGGGGCACCAATCGTCTCTACAAAATAGCTCTGGTCATGTGTGTGTGTCTCTGTGCTGCTCTACTGCTCGCTCTCATACTGGGTAAGTCCACACACACACCCATAAACATACCTACATAAATATACTTTAGTCTTTATCCTACATTATAATTTGTCGTATGGTAGAGTGCACTCTCCGTCCTCAAATTGTAGTGCATGCAGACTGTCATAACACACAACCATGCTGGTGGGAACCTTGTGGAGGACTGCTGGGGAACTATTTTTGGGTCATGTCAGGTTTCACATGTGCTTCAGGCTGTCCGTAAGACACAAGAGGAGTCAAAGAGACGTGTGTTTTCTTGAGCTTTTCTGCAGGAAGCGAAGCTAATTTGTAGAAAATGTCTGTGTGTGGTAGGTGAGACGGGTATATGTATTACAAGTGGAAATGGATGTTAATTAACAATTAAGAAGCAGTTATTTAAATTAAGTGTGAGAATTTATCAGAATGAAAAAAAAAAAGTTGTCTGTTCTGTACAAGCTCTTAACTTAGGTAAATACAATACTTGACATAATACGGTGTGATTATAGATTTAACATAAAACTAAGCAAAATGCAGAACAGGGATGTAAAAATTGAGTCCACTGATCCCTGGTCCCTGTTTTTCTTTTGATTTTCTATTTCTGTCTCTCATCACTGTGGAGGAGTTTTCTCCTAGGTCTGACCTTTCACTGGATCAGTCAACGCAATACCTCTGATGTAGATTTGCTGCTCCGCTTGGTATTAATGTCCTGTTGTAGCGTTCAGTTTGAGCCAAGCTTTGAAATACAGAGTAGCTCACTGTTGACTCATAGGCTTCAGGGTGTCCAGGTCCTGTGGCTGCAAAACAAGCAAAAATGACCAGCACTCCACTGCTGGTCTCGACGGCTGTTATGAGGTTTTGCTGATTTTGTTTTTGGCTTTCTCAAAATGTGGTGCATTATGGCGAAACGTCCACTTTGGTCAGTCTAATCTTAATTTCTGAAAACATAGCAGGAAAGTAAACATTTCAAACCTCTTTTTTTTCTAATTGCCCTGTCATGCATTTTAAAATTAAATATGCTAGTTAGGTTCTTTTTTTTTTTTTTCTTTTTTAATATCCCGGGGCATTAAATGGTCTGACCCCAGGGTGAAGTTGCTGAGACATTAACACCTGCGATTTTATTTTGTTAAGTGTGATCCACATAGGAATAACCTTTTTAATGTTGAATGATCGACTCCAAACTGTTTGGAAGTGGCCTTGTAAGGCTTACCAAACCGATGGGCAGCTTCTCTGAGATCATTTCTGATGTCTTTGCTTATTGGCATTCTGCTAGTTGCACTTTGAGACTCTACATGTCATTACACTGGCACTGCTTTCTGTGCATGAAGTGAAAACAGACTAGCTTGAGGATTGTACACATGATATGTAAGCCATAGTAAAGTATGGCATAAGTAGTCTACTGTCAGTAAGTGAAACCTACCTTCAATTTAAAAGATGGAAAAAAATAAAACAAAATAAAAACAACGAAAAGATGGCACCATTTTTTTTTTCCTTCTAGCTGCTTCTATTTACCATTCTGAATTTTTTTCCTTATACTGAGTGAGGTTTAATGGGCTGCCCCCTTTATATTAGGAAAACAAATAAATTTCCCAATATAGGAAATTTGCAGAACAATAACATTTCCTAATATCAATCCAAACTGTCCTTTTAAGAGTCCGTGGAAACAGTATCAGTAGCTTCAATGGTCCCAGTGGGAGGGGCTCATGTGCTGGTCTAGGGTGGGGAAAGTATTGTGGGTTTTAGTTTAATTTGTCGCTGGGGGAAGTTGACATTCTTGTGGTGGCACTGAAGTGTAATTATGTTATGAGCATGCAGTTCCAAACACCCACTCTAATGCCCCTCTAGTCTCCAGCCATGTCAATGAAGAGACACAGAAATTCTAAGTGGTTGCTTTGATTGAATAAGTTAAGGAAGGAGTGTGACTCTTTTATTTGAGTGTGTCTATAAGCACGTTTCGAATGGTGACTTGTTTTTGGTTTTGTAATAATGAACACGGGGTTAGCATTAGCTGGGTCATTGGATCTTCTGTGTTTGTAAATGAGTTTCAGATAGAGAGGTAGTAGTGAAGTGGGACCTTGTTGAGTTATGAATATGTGGATTTGCTGCAAAAGTGTCCACAGCGTGAAGTGCCTCGCAGAAGCAGCTTCAGACATTGTAACTCATCTCAGTTCTGCTCCACTCATCCGTTCACATGGGGGATTTGGTTTCCAAATATATCTACTCCATTTTTTTTTTTTCTGTTTGCCACAGAGCCACATCAGACAAAAGTGATTTCTGACTAGAGGTTAGAAAGGAGTCTCACCTTCTAGGAGCGGAAGTGAACTGGTAAACATGCGGTTGCACAGCTAGTAAATAAACATTGGCGGGTTTGTGCAGTCTTTTTTTGGAATGCTCTTTTTGCCCTTATTACAAGTGTGTGGAGTAATTATATCTGGCAGCCAAGCGGAAGTGAAAATTTGATATATTTTTGTGTTTTACCCAAGCATTTCCTGATAAAGATTACAAACCAGTTGATATATATAGTATTACATTGGTTTAAAATTGCTGTAATTAGGAACTTAATTTGTGGTAAAGTGCGATTGTTTACAATACACAGCTGAGAACTGTACATTGCACCTCTCTGCCTCCCCTCAGTGCGGGGATCCTAAACTGTTTACTTGTTGTGAGAACACTGCAGATGTATCATTTGTACTTTGGCCTGAGTTTTACCCACTTTGGTTTGTGTCAAAGTCAGTTACTACACCCCTCACTAGTAGGAGCAAAACATTTTGAGAATTTATTGTATCTTCAGCAGATTTATGAAATGACAATACTCAAGATTTTACATAAATGAACACAGTAATTTAAAGCATTTGTTTTAAAAAACAATAAAAAGTAATTAAAAAGCATCTGATAAATGGCCCAACTTTTAACTCTAGAATACTTTAGGAGTTTATGGTTAACCTAACTGGCCTTTTTGCATAACAGTTCTGCTTTGTGGCTGCAAAGATGAGCGCCTCTTTAAGCTGCCTTTGGCTGTTTATGGCTGTTGGCTGTTTTCCTACTATAATGTAAGCTTATATAAAAAAAAAACAGCAACGTGGGCCCATGTCAGGCATGGTGTGCGTTGACACGGAGCACTATGCATAGAATATGTTATGGACATCTCCCTCATACCTACGTCACACCCTCGAGCTACGATGCCAGCTTATGGCCATTGGGAGGGGCTCATGTGCTGGCAGCATTATGGCCACCTCGCATGGTGGCTCAAAGACAAAGTAGATGTAGGTAGCAGTCTCTGTGTTTCCTTAAAGCACACAAAGACAAGAAGGTGACATGTTAGGCCCAGTTTTAAAGTGTTTTGTAAAAGGGATTAATGATCGCAAGAAGGTTGTTTGGCTGCAAGAAAAGCCCAAATCATTTGCCCTCCACCACTGTGCTGAGAATTGGTGCGAAATGTTTGTGAAAGTATCCAGTTTGTTTTTTAACAAACACAGTGTCCTAAACTACAGCCAAATATCTCCACTTTGGTCTCATCTGTCTAAAAGACATTGTTCAGACATGTTGTAATTAGTTTTGATTCAATTTTGCAAACTTAAGCCATACTGCAGGCCTTTTTTTCATTTCAAAAGAAGAGGCTGTTTCCTGCTAGTGCTTCCAAACAAGCCAAACTTGTTTATGAACTTTAGCATTATTAGGCTAACTGGTGAAGTCTGAAATGTAGCTTATAGATTCCTTCTACTTTCTTCAAACATCGCAAAGTCTGGCCTGTGGGAAAACTTGCTGGAGTGTCCACTACTGGAAAGATTTTCAGAATAATAGACAGCAACAGTTGCTCTTGTAAAATTAGTGCTGGTGTCTTTCTTCATTGGCATCATGATCAGACTTGCTTGCTAATGTTAGGCTAATGATGTGCATTAGAAAAGCATGGATGCTACTTACCCTCTTCATCACTATTAGATAAATAAATAAAAGGTGTATTTAGTTTTGTTGTGCCATGGTTTGGCTTTTTTTTCTGCTAAATGGACAGTCATTTGTTGTCCAAGGTTAGATCCGGTGAAGTCAAGATTGTGATTTTTGGTATTGGTGTGTATTATTGTCTGGAAATCTTGGTCCTATAGACACCTACTATAGCAGAAATGAACACAATTGTAGTTTTGAGAACTTTGCTACATGTCTTTTTGTGTTTTACAATTTAATCAACCAGATCATGCTCAAGCTGTTGGCATCTTATTACAAAATCATATTTATTGTAGCTATATTGCATATTAATGTAGCTATACAATATTACAACTTGTACAACATGTACAGCTTGCTTCTATAAACAAAAATATGCTTGTTTAAAACAATAAGATTTTACTCTTTTCAGGAATAATGACTTCAGAAACATAATCCCATTGTTCTAATCTGACATGAAAATACTTTTATAGTTTTTAAGAAAAACTACCAAATCCTTAAGAGATGTTAACTGTGTTACAGCAAATCTTTTTTGTAAAGATACATTGGAGCATATGCATGCCAAGCAAAATGCATGGTCACACTCTTTTTAAGACTGTTCTGATTTATGTATTTTTTTTTTCCTAGTTTATGTTTTGGAAGTCGGTTCTTAGAATCTCTAGTGTTCTTGTTGGTGCACGTGACCTCCTTTCTTTCACAGTATCAGTGCTGGATGTTTTTACAGAGACACTCAGAAGGGGCCTTCCTTGAGTACAGAGTGTATCTTTGCTCAGCTGAAGGGAGTCTATCTTTACTAAAGTCTCCCCTTTTTTGAATGGAAAGTCTCTGATAAGGAGCTAAAACAAGAGTTGGAAATTATTTGTTCAGTTTTTGAGTCCTACAGGCCACTAAAGGTTCCAAGTTGATTCTGCTGACTGATTCTTAATGTGTAGCTCTGGACATTTTTTTGAATATGATAACATATGCACACTATTTGTTTTATGCATGTTTTTCATGATTAAGCAACACAATAAAACTGGGTTGTTAACTTTCATTGTATTGCTTATGTTGGCAGCTTTATTACAGGGCTCAAGTAAATGATTCAGATTAAAAATAGCTGTCATACATCAACCCCCAACACATCTTCAGTAATAATCATAAATCACAGTGGCAGAGAATTGACTTCAACCTCCTGGATTAAATTTTAAACCAGATTAGTACTGATCAGTGCATCACAATAAACTGTTTCAGTCTTCCAATCGGTTCATTTTTTTTTTTCCTTCCTCAGTGTCTCAAAAATCCAGTCAAGAGGAGTTCTGTCCAACTCCAGAATGCATTGAAGCAGGTAAGGGAAAGTAGCACATGCATTTGTTTAACTTGATTAGAAACTACTTTAGCTCTAACTGAATTATCTTTTGTTTAATTATTGGATTTTTTTTTTTTTCTTGTTTCTGCAGCGGGGTCTATTTTGAGTAAGCTGGATCAGTCTGTTGACCCCTGCCAGGACTTTTACACTTTCTCTTGTGGAGGTTGGTTAAAGGAGAACCCAATTCCTGAAGATTCGTCTTCATATGGCATCTACCCGTGGCTGCGACAGCACGTGGACTTAAGACTCAAAGGTGTGATTGCTCAGTAATTTTCCACAAATAAAGTATCTTTTTCTTCATACATACCTCATTTTTGCTGGTGTTGGGCATCACGTGTGCATCCTTTGCACTACATTTACACCATGTTAACTGTGGACCAAATGTAATAGCTGTACACAATATGTTTTATAGTTGTCATGAAATTACAACTAGAGAAATAGTTACCACTGCAAACTTAAAGGAATCCTTTGAGAAATAGAAAATAAGAAGAGGTGTAGAGTGGTGCCCCAGTAATAAAAAATATTTTTTCCTAAATGATTTATTCAGACTCTGCACATCTTTATCACTCAATGCCATGAAAAACAGACAATCATGTTTGTGTGTGTGTGTGTGTGTGTGTGTGTGTGTGTGTGTGTGTGTGTGTGTGTGTGTGTGTGTGTATGTATTTGTCTGTCTGTTAGAAACATATCTCATGAACCACTCGATGTATTTTAATAAACTTCTCAGAACATAATTCTTAGATGTACATATATCTACAGCTGAATAACTTTGTGAGTCAACCTGAGTCAAAATGGCCCCGCAGCTAAACAACCTTAGTGAACATAAAAACAAAACGGCTATAAAAAAGTTATTTTTTAGAGATCTTGAAACAAGATTTGGTGTGGCAGTAGCTGAGAGACCTCCTAATCACATTAACAGATTGCACAAGTTCTTTATTTAAAACTTTGTCATGTAAGGCACCAACAAGTATGCATTCCTTCAAGGAACTCCGCTTTTATTTTATCTGGTGTTTGATAATAATTCAAAACTGCTAGAAAGGGCTTAAATAGGTGCAAAGCAGGAACACATCTTTGTGACGTTTTTTTTTTTTTTAGCCAAGATATGACAAGCTCTAATATAATAAGGGAAGTATACTCATAAAATTAACATTATGTTGTAGTAATTATTACCAATTACGCTTTGGTGCTTTGAATAATCACACAGTTTTTCACCTGTCAGAGTTATTAGAGGCACCTTTGGATGCTGATGAACTGCAGGCTGTCACCAAAGCTAAGATCCTGTACCGCTCCTGTATGAATGAAAGTAAGTCACACACATGCAGCCAGCTTTGTAAGATTTACTTGTGGATAATGTGTATACATACAGTTTGCATCTGTTCCCAATGATTTCTAAGCCGAAATACGCAGCCTAAGGTAAACCTGAACAAAATTTAACCTCAATTCTTGAACTTATTACCATCTGTTTACAATGGGCTTATAAAATATTCCTTACAAAAAACAAACAAAAAAAAACTATTAGGTCACTGGTGCACACAAGCAGACAGTGACAACATAAAACAGGTTAAAGTGAGCTATTGATTCACATTGCAGACCTTGGTCTTTGCAGTGGCAGTGAGATACGTGAGTTGAATAAAAGAGAAGGGAACTCCTCAGAAAGTAGACAAACTGCAACATGGGCTTTCATAAAAACAAATCAAGCAGTTGGAATGTGACACATTTGTGTGTGTGTTTGTTTATATATATATTTTTTTATTTACCAAGCCCTACTGGAGAAGCTGGATGCCAAACCAATGCTGAAAACGCTGAGACAGCCTGAGTTTCGTTGGCCGGTGGTGGGGGATGGGCTTGGCGGGGACTATCAGTGGTCACAGAGTCATTGGAGTCTTCTCAAGACCCTGGCAGAGATGAGAAACCAGCACAGTAAGAGCGTCCTGATTCGCCTGTATGTCTCCCCTGATGACAAAAACTCCTCACACTACATCATCAAGGTCAGATGTTTACCTGTTCACTGTTTTTAAAGCCTTGATTCAAGCATTCAATAAACTCTGTTTGATAAAATGCACATCTTCAGTGTGCAAGAATGTAATCCACCTGGAAGGTAAGAAACCATCCAGAAACTTGTGCTGTAGGGAAATAAGAACTTTTTAATGTAGCACACTGGAAAATGCAGATAAAGTAAAAATACAGATGCAGATGAATTTGTTTGTACCCCATTGTTAAAGAAAGAAAACCCTTGAAGGTCACTAAAATAACTTGGAACTGACGAATGTAATGATGACTTCTGCGCCTATCAACAGGTATTTTTGCCCACTCCTTTTGAACAAACTGCTCCAGCTGTCTCAGGTTTGAAGTGTTCCCTTTCTGGACTGCATGTTTCATTTAGATGAGGGTTCAGAAGGCCACTTCAAATTAGTCCAATGTTTTGTGCTGAGCTATTCTTGGGTGTTTTTAGCTGTGTGTTTTGGGTCTTTATCCTGTTGGAGGACCCATGACCTGTGACTGAGACCAAGCTTTCTGACACGGAGCAGCACAGTTCACTCCAGAATGCCTCAGTGGTCTTGAGATTTCATTGTACCCTGCACAGATTGAAGACACTCCGTGCCATTTGCAGCAAAGCAGCCCCAGAACAAAACCACACCTCTGTGTTTCACTTTGAGTACTGTGTCCCTTTTTCTGTATGCTTCATTTTTGGGTCTGTGAATGTAGAGCTGATGGGACTTGTTGCCAAAAATCTCCAGTTTTGTCTCAACTGTCAATAGTACATTCTCCCAAAAGTTTTGTGGCTTGTCAAAATCTTGTCAAATTCCAGTCTTGCTTTTTTATGATTTGCTTTCAGCGGTGGTGTCCTCCTCGTCGTTTTTCATTAAGTTCACTTTGACTCAAACATCAACTGACTGATGGTGCGTTCTGACACTGATGTACTTTGACCTTGGAGCTTACCTCTAATCTCTCTGGAAGTTGTTCTGGGCTCTTTGGTTACCATTTGTATTATCCATCGCTTCAATTTTTCATATTTTTTGCTCTTGTAGCCACATCCAGGGAGATTGTCTCCAATCCTGTGGACCTTAAACTTCAGCATTATCTGTGCAGCTGTAGTCAAAGGAACATCAAACTACTTGGAGATGCTCTTATAGCCTTTACCTTTAACATGATTTTCAATAATTTTCTTTCTAAGCTCCTGAGACAACTCTGTTCTTAGCTTCACACCTTGATACCAAACAGCCCTGTGACTACTTTTCACCCTTTATACAGGCAGACTGACTGATTACAAGACTGAAGAACCGATGATGCTGATTACAGGACACACCTTAGTTTAACATGTCCCCATGGACAAATTAGTTTCAGTCTTTTCTAGGGGAATTTCAGTGACCATTGTGGGTTTTTCTGTCTTCAATGAAAGGGTACAGAGGAAGTTATCCACATCTGTTTTTATTGCTCCAGCAAAAACTTTAAGATAAAAAGGTCTGGAAAGTAGAAACAGCAAAACTTGTTCTTTTGTTTCTGTAGCTCGATCAGGCTTCCTTGTCTCTGCCTTCCAGGGAAGACTACACCACCAACACTTCCTCTGCTCTTGCGGTGAGTTTCTAACTGATCTTTTACATGTCTTATCTGTAAGAAATAAATGTCTCATTTCTCATTTCCTGCTTGAATCTTAACTTGCAGAGACAAACAAACAAAAAACATAAAACATAATTGAAACATAGGAAATATTACTGATTGGACAGAGAACAAGAGCCTCCTTCATACTCAGTATTTTCACAAATACAAAAATTTAGAACTTGTCTTGAATTTAAAAACGTTCATTTCTGACATTTTTACTGTGCTGTATTTGTCTTTTAAATTAGATGTTAAAGGTCATGCATGCTTATAAGTTCAATTCTCATTCTACATGTGTAGGTGTTTGACTAATGTTTGATAGCTTGCAGCACCTTTGTAATAAAGAAAGGTTGTCTCCCCCCCTCCCCCCTGTCTCTGTCCAGAATCGCGCTGCCTTGCTCAGTCTGATGGTGGACATGGCCGTCATGCTGGGCGCCTCAGAGAAAACAGCACAGGCTCAGATGGAACAGGCTCTCGCTTTTGAGACCAAAGTGGCTCATGTAAGGACATCAAGTCAAATAAATCTGATCCTTGCTAATGGTTTTAATAGGCCTCTCTGGCACATAAGCTAATTAAGCAAAAATACTTACTGTGAAATATAATTCTGATTTATTTTTAG
>JAOXNZ010000098.1:9759429-9776372 GCA_028566095.1 Kryptolebias brasiliensis | reverse complement strand
TCCAGAGAATCAGCTGGCTGGAAGCTTACCTGAACTACCTGTTAGACCGCAATGAGTCCACCAGCCAGCCACGGGAGAACTTCACCCACACACTGCGCCACTCCTTCCTCCGCGAGCCACAGTTCGCCCACTTTGAGGATGACATTATATTCGCCGAGCGTGGGCAGGGTGAGGAGCCTGATGTGGCAGCTTCACGCATCTTTCTGGTCGCCAAGACGACGGAGAACAAGCGCGAGGAGATGTCAGTGCTGCTGGACACGCTGCGTCGCCTGTCGCTCACCTCTCGTGTTCGTTTTCTAATTTTCAACCCCTCCTTTGTCTACTTGGACCGATATGCTACAGCGGTCAGCTCCCCCCTCAGACACTCACTGCTGGCGGTGCTCTTCCTGTTGGGGCTGTCCTCTCTGGCCGTTGTAGAGCCGCTGGTGTCTGTGTGGCTGGGTCTTACCCTGCTGTCTGTCCAGTTTGGGGTGCTGGGCTTCATGACTTTATGGGGCGTGGAGATGGACTGCATGTCTGTGTTGTGTCTGATCTCAGCTCTGGGGCACTCCGCGGACTGCAGTGGCCCACTCCTTTGTGGTTTTGCCTCAGGTCGGGGTGAGAGCAGGACTCGCTGGGTTCGATTAGCGTTGGAGAGACACGGCGTCCCTTCTTTACAGACGCTCGTGTGCTACAGCGCCGCCCTGGTGCCTGTTGGTTTTATACGCTCAAACCTCACATCCACACTTTTTCGCTGCCTCACTCTCACGGCCGGCTGCTCGGCCCTGCACACGCTGGCCTTCCTGCCCACCCTCCTCACCTTCCTACCCCCCTCCAAGAGCAGAGACCACCGTCCAGGAAGGGAAGGCCAGAGACAGGAGGTGGAGTGTGTTGAAATGAATGACAGCACCAGAGTAGTGGACCAAATTACCACTGTTTGAGCATGGAATGATGGGGTTTATTTTGGCTCAAGTGTTGCTATGGTAACTGCCATCTGGGAGCCGTCTCAGTGTGGTCCGAACAGCCTCAAAGCTTACTGCTAAGAAGAATGCTGACACAGACGAAGACTGGAGGATAACGATGGTGAAACAAACAGAAAAAAATAGAAACAAGTATTAAGAGTGAAGCAAAAAAAAAGTGAACAGGTTTAAAGGGAATCAAATGAAGACAAGAAAGAAAAAGGCAGGTCCTTGATGCAATTTCACCATGATTTCAGATTGTTACTAATACTGTGTGGCATGTAAATGAGTTTCCCCCCAAAACAATCACAAGTGTGAGAAAGAGCCTGAATGCAATCACAGAGGAAGTGCAACACCTTTCACTTCTCCAAAACTTGCTTGAGATCTGATCACTTTGTTTGCCTACTGCTGTCTGTTTGCCATATTATGTTGCACAACTTTAGCTTCAGTAACTTGAGGCAATCAAATGTATAACTTGAGTATTTCTACTTTAATGCTGGACAAATAAAATCAAAATACCAAAATATGGTTTGCAGTATTTCTTATAAAAACATGGATAAAAAAGCGTATTTTTTCTTGGTTGTGTAAATGTACGGTAACCAGTTTATTGACAAATGCAGACGTGCTTGACCAGTGGCTCTTTAAATCTCAGTATTTAAAACAAAAGTCATCAGCAGTTTATGAATATTTGTTAAGCAAAACAGCAAATCAAAGAAAAGAAAGCGTACTTGTTTAAATTCACCAGTTTACACAACCTTGTGGAAATGTGACGTAGTGTCAGATTTCATATAAAATGAATATATTCTCCAGAAGGAGCCTTACTGTGTGCGCAGTGTAGTTGGAGAGAGAGGCGACAGCAGTTTGAACTATTTCTTGTGTTTTGATAATTCTCATGGCTGCACACTGTAATTGGCTGGTGTCTCTGTCAAAACATTGCGGTTCAAAGAAATATACCAACCCACATTTCTTATCATTAATGTCGAAAAATGTGGTATGAATATGTTTTTTTTAAGTTAGAAATTGTACAAAACACATTTAAGAACTCACAGTGCATAGAATAAAAGTCTAAATAGATGTTCAAATACCTGCAGTGTTAGAAGGCATATATTGTTGGGTTTTTATGGACTTAACTAAATCAATGAGAACATGTGGAAACAGCGTGAAATGTGGACACTTAAAAAAATTAATGTATTTCTCATATTACTGCCAACTATATGTTTTGGTTTCAACATGAAAAGTTAAGTCCAAAGGAAGTTAAT
Source organism: Kryptolebias brasiliensis (assembly GCA_028566095.1). NCBI lineage: Eukaryota > Metazoa > Chordata > Actinopteri > Cyprinodontiformes > Rivulidae > Kryptolebias > Kryptolebias brasiliensis. The sequence continues at coordinate 9,774,175 of JAOXNZ010000098.1, read as the reverse complement.
CATGTCCTTATGGCATAAGTAAATCATAAAATGCTGGTTCAAATAAAGTAAAAAGGTTTATTTCCAAGGAAGCCATCTGTTTCTATTGAATCTACACTTCAATTCTACAACCTTTTGCAGAATCTTAAAAAAAGCACATTTTATATGTAATTCCAACAATTACATGTTTTCCAGTCATTGATGGTAAGCTTATTGAGATAAATGCTGATGTTCATATACATAAAATGGATTCAAAAAACAACAGCAACATAACCCCATGCACTGTGTGATCTCACCTCACCGAGATCTGTGACAAAAGAATGTACTTGAACACAACACAAAGACCCCAACTGTGATAAATGAAGTGACAACTTTGTCCTACTTCTATAATGGGTTTAGAGACATTTGTTGTGCAGGAAATGATGCCAACATCTTTGTTCTTTTTGTTGGTTTGTTTTTCTGATCTGTGACTGTGTGAATGAGTACCATTCTCTTTCAACTTCCTGTAATTTTCCCTGTGGAGGGACCAGAGCTAGGTGCTTTTTACTCTGCTGTGTTCAGAATCGAAGGTATGAGCGTGGGAGTCCTTGCTATTGTTAATCCACGTGGCAGTTTGTCACATGTCGAATGAAAGTGTTGTTAAGGCTTTGTGCAGGTGCCACAGCCTTCAGTAAGACAATGAAACCCATGGGTGCTACAAGTTGTTTTTTTGATGATACGCACAAGCAAAGGAATCCAGTTGCGATCATGCCACCTATCACTTCTATCACTTAAACGTACGGAGCCCAACAAGTCCCTGATTTGTAAAAAAAAATAATTGATTAAAGAAATTCACCACTTCAGTTAGTAAACCATACACATGAAACTGCAGTGACATTGTTGTCTATGTGCATTAGGTGTTTAGCTGAACTGTGTTTTCAGGGTGAAGCTGGGGGGAACAAATCTCCCCATAAGAACAAAAGTCATTTCAACACTGGCTGGAAAACAAGGTTTTAGAAAGGGTCTATAAACTGCAACAACTACATTATTCAAATGACTGTACTAACTATAGTGTTGCTAATAATACATCAGACATTTGTGTAACCAAAATCTGTATATGTCTATGTGTATAATTTTGAAGACTTTTTCTAACCTTGTTTTTATACTAAGTAGATGGTTTTCCCACACAGGCTCAACATAGACACCTATGCTTTTTGTCCAGCTCAAAGTATGACTTACTTTTACAAAAAAATTAGATTATAGACTTTTTGCTTGTCTACTTTTTGTCAGTCAATGGAGGTTAGTGTTGTATTTATTCAGATGACATCATTTCTGGGACTGAGTCTGTCCAAATTTCCTGCTTGACTGAACCCAAATAATTCTGTTGTTGGCTTGGCACTTGCTGGGCGCCATAAAAATATACTCCAGCACCAGCAAAAGCATTTTTTTTAAACGTCCAATGTTACATCAAAGTCAAATTACACACATTTACTAAAGCGGTGGCTAAAAAGCAGATAGACAAGCTGCTCTTCTTACTGGGAAATATATAAAAAACGGATGTGTCTGGCAGAAGTACCAATGAGTTCCCAGAAACACTGTGGGGAACTGCAGCTTTAATTATTGCTGGAGGTTATAAAGACACACGCACATAGTACTGAGCCTTATAGATAATGTCCCACTGTCTCATACACCCTGATACTGTCTTATATGAGTGTTTTAACTGGTTTAATGTAGCAAAGGAAGGAAAGATTCAAACTGTGCTCAGACTCATGCTGAGGGGAAACCTAAAAGTGCTGTGTCACTGAAGAGGAGCAGCAGCATGCTGCAGTTCTGCTCCGCTCCACTGATCTGATACTGTTTTGTTTCCCCTCAGGAAAAACGAACAAAAGCTGACACTTGATACACTGTGGAAAATCAAGACACAGAAGACCTTACACTGCCCTCTTGTGGTCAGTGAACATGGTGAACTTGAGTCGATGCGTAATTTTAAAAGACCTCGGGCTGCTCTAGACTTGTTTGGGTTCTTTCATGTCAGATGCCATTCCTCAAGTCTAAAGCCAAGCTATCATTTGGTTGCATGAAATAAAAGAAACAGAAGATGTCTGACCTGTTTGTCAACCCAAACCCACCCCAACATAATTTCATTCTTGGCATTGTGTGGAATTTTTGACTTTTTTTTTTTTCTTTTAACTTGTTCTTCAGCTAAAGCAATTTTACAAAGACAAACACACACGCATACCAGAAAAAAAAGACTAATACTTTGGTCAGGAAGTGACTGACCCTGCATCCTGTACTGCCAGCTGTTACCTTCCAGCCATGCTGAGAGATAATAAAACAAAGCTAGATTGACACACGGGTTTTATTGTCTGTCTCTGTATCTGCTCCCACCTCCACCTCTGTGGGTGTGTGTCATTATGTCATCCTGTAGGCAGACTTCACACTGCAGAATTTCTGATTTCCTGAATTGACATCACATACACACACAACCCATCTGCAAACTCCACTACTTGTCCATGCTGTTGTGGAAGACGCATGTGGATACAGGAGTGACAACAGGGAGCAACTAAGGACAAAGAAGGGGAAAAGGGCACTGAGGCGAGTTGCGAAAGAGACATCAAACACTCTGGATTTACGGCAGACGAATGAAAGAGAATTCAGGAAGGATGGAGAGACCTGTGTGGACCAGAATGAAGATAACAAGTCCACCTCCATAGGATTCAATTAGAGAGATTCATACACAACAATCAATAAACTGCTTAACAGAAGCATTAGGTAAGTCATTTAAACTATGTATGTACAGCTTTTATATACATTAAACTAAAATTTTAAATACTTTTTTGCAGATGCAATGTTTTTTACAGGTTTTTTTTTTCTTTCTCTCTCTCTAATGAGACATAAACAGACATAAAATACAGTTAAAGCATCAGGTAATTAGAAAGTTACAATTTTAGACTAAGAATCACAACTAGATTATGTACCGGTCGACCATATAAAACACTAAGGTGGAGTGAAGATTGATGAGGATCAGCTTTATTAGACAAATAGAATAAATTAGACAGAATTTTATCTGCAGCCGCATAAATGATTTGATCCACTGAAACTCATGCAGCATATTTAATCAGGCAGAGCCTTTATAATAACAATTTAAATGAGGCACTTTCTTTGTTATTAGCACATTTACTAAAAAATGTCTGTGTATGTGGAAACAAAGGTACTTGTGCAAATAATATAAAGGGATAATGTGTTTAATTCACTCTGAATAGGTTAAAAGGGAATGTCTTGAAATATAAATATATGGTTTATGTATCATTTATAAGAAAAAATATGTGTCCACTGTGTTGCTAAATCAAAATCATAGAAATTAAAACAAGGGCTTTACTTAAGCTGTGGTTGGAAAAGCAGTAGAACTTGGTTTGACACACAAAAACAAGAAGGATATGAACTTTTTAGCTGCTGGTAAATTTCCACATGCTGGTGCGTTTCAAATCTTTTTACATGATTGTTTAAAATAATCTGGTACAGTAAAAATAATTCTGTTTGTTTTGTTTTGTGACTGCTGACAGGCTGCACACAGTTATTTTACTGTACCAACCCTGGTAATATAATGGAATGGTACTTTGATAATGATTTTCGTATGTTCAAGTCAGAAAAAAAGTTGATTAAATGTCATGGCTTGGACTGAATAAATAAGATACTGAAGGCTTGAAGTTGCTTTTTTGTGTATTTTCATTTACACATTTTTTTAAAAAATAACCTATTATGTATTTTCTCAACATGTACTGTGGAAAAGATGCGAATATGCTGCTGTTTTCAGCAGAACAAAAACAATCCCCCCCCAAAAAAAACATAAATAGTAACACTATGTTCATTCAAATAAAATGAAGCTTAGTGTTGCAAAATGGGGTCAACAGTAAACAAATTGCCCACAAATGCATAAGTGTGCAACAAAAAATGATTTGAATATGTTTGTTAAGCTAGCCAAACATACGGTGGAAATGTCTTTGTTTTAACAACAAGTTATTAATTTATAATTACAAGAATATGTATAGTAAATTAACTGTGAGTTGATTTAAAGCTCAAAAGGATAATACTGGAGAAGGTTCTCTGTTAACCTGGGCATTGTGACTGAAGGTGACTTGACTTTTTATTTTTTTTTATTGAATACCTGCGAAAGCGCAAAAAGAAGTCCAGTTGTCTTCAAATAATGTCAGCCTCAATATGAGTTAGCCGTTAAGCTAGTTAACTGAACTTAATATCGTAACATAGGCGAAAAGCTAGATTAGCATTCAGCTACTATAAGGCTGGAGGGTTAAAATCAACTTCAAATAAATTCTAAATATTAGCCAAAAAAACATGCAGAAAGTAAAACTTAATCTTATGAATGAAACTGTTCAGAAAATTGCTATGTGGGGGACAAAAAGATGAACATCAGATGGTGTTGACAAAGAATTCAAACTGTTTTAATAAACTAACCTCACAGAGGCAAATAACCACAGTTTTTGACAATGTACTATGCAAACTTGCACAAAGATCTGGAACCAAAGATAGCGTTGGATCCAGATGAATAAACCACAGCTTATTTGCAGTGGAAACTCAACTCAATTTACAGTTTTTGTGTCACAACAATGTTATGAATTTGTTTTTGTTTTTTTTGAGTAAGACAACCAGTGTATGTTCTGAAATAGAAATTTGCGTCAGTCGTTGAAAGGTTTAGCTGTTTTTGTCTGTGCAGTGGAACGTTTGAGCCACAAAAACTCACCTATAAATTAAATAAAATTAAAAAGACAATACTGAAACAAGCCAAAGCTCCTTTAACTGATTTTATCACTTCACTATAATTTGATTTTCACTTCTGCTTTAATCTGAAAAATTCCTCTAAAATTATTTTTTTGAATTTATTCTTTATTGTAAAGTGCTGCATAGTCATATATTGTTAGGAACAAATTATTGCTTTCCACAGTAAAACAAATATTCAAACTCTCAGAAGCAGTGTTACAGCAATATCTTCTTATGTTGGATGCCTTGAATTTGTAAAAGTGCTGTATAAAGTGCAATGTGTAAATCATACATGTGCAACCTGGGATTTATCAGCCACCTAAACGTTCTTGCAACAATAACTCGTCTCTATGAAAGGTGTGAATGTTGTGAGGTGTGTAACTCAACCTGTTTCCTCCCCTCCCTGCCCCATAGTCATGTCCTCCATGCACACAAAAGCATGAATAATATCGTTTACTGTAAAGGAGACTTTGTAGACAATCCCACAGCTGTTACTGTGAGACGCTGCAAATATACCTAGAAACACAGATTACACAAAGGTGGATGAGTACGACAATTTCCAATTGTGAAAAAGAGTCTTGATATACAGTTAAATGTTTAGCTATACACTGCTTAGCTTGCAAAAAAGAGCTAAATCAAATGCTGAAAAAGTAAACTAAGAAGAAAACTCTGTTTTTATGCTTCTAGGATGATGTGTGACCTTTGCTTTGAAGGAAATTGGAAATGGAAACTTCATTTCCTTCAAGTCATCTGTTTTTTCCTGGCAGCAGCTTCTCCACCCACAGGTAAAAAGTCATTCATAAAGGCCAACCTAATGGAGTCTACATGAACAAATTGTCTTGAAGATGAAGAATGTCTAATTATCTTTTTTGTGTGTAGAGTTTTGGTGTGTAATTTGTGTTCAGAGTTACAAATGCTAAGCTTTCACTAAAAAGAGTACTGCAGCTTTCCACTCTAACCCATTTGGGTCTTAATTTAAAGCCATGCAATATAGTGGTTGAAATATTCCTCTAAATTGGACAACCCTTCAAGAAATAGATAGACCATCAGTTGTTGCCATTACGCCAGCAGACATAATGTAAATATGCCTCCCCGTTTGCTCTCCCCCATCACACCAAGACAACTGGACATCCCTATATATATATACCTCTGGCATAACTATATGGGGTAGGGCTAAAAGAAAAAGATAAGGATAAAAAAAACAACAAAAAAAAACCCACCTTGGGCATATTGACTTTTCTTTTTCTAATTGTCTTCATTACCACATAGCTAAATTACATAAAAAATGCTGACGGCCTTGTTTGATATACTCTAATTAATATTCTTGCTCTTTTGGTTTTCTTTCTTTTTTAAGACCAGTCAAAGCGGTCTGGTCTGTTTGCAGTATGGGTCCCACATACAGTAGATGGTTCAGGTTTTCGAAGTGAGGTTCTGTAGACACGTTATGACAACACATTCTCACTCCCTACTCGTCATATATGGATGCTTGGTCAGGTTCCCTGTGAGTCACATGTTGACGCATGGGGTAGCCCCTTCTCGTCATTAATTGACGTGCAGGGTGCTCTCATCGAATGTTATAGAGCTCCCTAAACATTGGAAACTGACGACATAGGAACAAAGAGGGTCTATTCTAATTTTTTGAAACGCATATAAAAAGTGCAGCCCTGATGTATCTGTATGTTTTTAACCATTTCGTTAATTTTACTTCAGTTTTAAAAGATGTGGTTCTCCGGTTCTCTGGGTACACGTCGTGATTTTATCTTCGGGTTTGGATAGTCAAGCCCTCTTTAACAACAGAACATTCGATGAGAGCACCCTGCACGTCAATTAATGATGAGAAGGGGCTACCCCATGCGTCAACATGTGACTCACAGGGAACCTGACAAAGCGTCCATATATGACGAGTAGGGAGTGAGAATGTGTTGGTTATGAGCAGTCAATACATGCTATAGATCTCAGATTGATCTTTGTTTGGAGAAACCTCTGTTTGCAGTTCAATATTCCATGTGAAAAATGTACTATAAAACAGAATGATAAAAAAATTATATTCATTTTTTCAGGACTTGGCTATTTCCTGGGAGACACCAAGGCAGTATTAAATGGCTGTGAAGACCACTGGACCCTTCAAAGCAACACCACCATGCTATGGCTTTCTCAGATGACTGTGTGTGTGGATATTCGTGTGGTTGTCCCTGGAGCCTGGGTGGCCTTTTCTTATGGCTCAGCGTATGCACCTAACCCTGACTTAGGCATGGAGGGAGACACTCAGGCAATATATGTGTGGTTGCTACAAGTTCGACACCGTTTTCCGGCTCAGATGTCCCCGATACATTGGCACAGGGTTTGTCTAAGGACAGACATACAAAGAAATACGTTTAGTCTGGAGGTAATAATTGTAATGTATTATTATGCTCAGTTATAAAATAAATCTCAAGCTATTTTACTCTTGTAAAAGTAGCAATACAGCACAGAAGAACTGATTTGTTATAACTTATAAACTAAAAAAATAAAAGTTTATAAATTAATAAAATGTTTTTAACTGATTTTTTTGCCAATTTAGCCTGTTAGACTACTTATTAGAACCGATTTTTGACATTCAAAATAGATTTATGCTTACAAACAACAACAACTAAAAAAGGGTAACAACTTAACAGACATCATAACACTTTTAGTGCCTCATTTGCAATATTACTTTTAATTACTTTGACTATCACTTTTCCTTTCAAGAACATAGCCTTTAATTGTCACTGCACCACAATTGTTACCTGGGCCTACAGAAAAATGTGAAATAATCATGAGTTCAACACAGAAGTAGAAGCTGACACCACTGAAGTATAAGAACAACATTTCAACCAGTGATCTCTGCTATGAATGTCCAGGAACATTTCTTTTCCAACAAATGAATTGTCAACTAATGAAAATTTCAGAACAAAGAGTTTAAATTCTTCTCTGTGGCATGTTTGTTCTTTAATGTGATTGTTTTTAAACCAGTGTTACTTTAGTTTTTAGTTGCTGTTTTTTTTGTTTAAATTTAATAATCAATATTTTTTTAGCTGTAGGAAAAAAAAAGTCTTAACTTTTCACAATGGAGGCTCACAAAATACATCCATCCATTTCCTGTACCAGCTTCATCCTGGTCAAAGTTGTGTGGAGCTGGTGTTTATCCCCAGCAGTAACCGGACAAGAAGTGGTATACACCCGGTTCATCTCAGGGCTCGTACTGTCTTGAAGTTACATGTTGGTACCAAAGCGAGCAACAAGCAGACAAACAAGTTTCTTGTTTATTTGTTAGACCAGCCAACCTGCATAAAATGGTAAAAAATCCCACCTCATCCAGTAATGACTATACCTTGTACCTTTGCCCAATATCAGAGTTCTATTATTCCCAGTCAAACCACAGTGCCCAAACTAGATATTTTCCTAAAACTTAAATAACATTGTTGGTGCATAAAACTAACTGAATCAATTTTTAATACCAAAAATACATATTAAACAAACAAAAAACACATCTTTAAGAACAAAGACATGGTATGGGAATGGGAAATTTGTGTGTCCAACACAACTAGGTTGCTCCCTGACTTTATGTTTGCATAGTTTCCATAGGACTGTTGCATGGTTTCAATACATTACTGGACAACTCTACACAATGTGGTGGTAAGGGGGTCAGATCTGAAAAATAAATAAAAGTTGAAAAAGAAAAAAAAAACCCAGCAACATATATAAAATCAAAACTGTTTTTTTTTACTTAAAATACTAACACAGACTATGTAAATGCTCCAGGTTAATGGGACAATGGTGGCAGAAAGGACTGTCATCGCTCATGCCATGGCCATCTTTCCTTCTGGCTCCTTGTGGCTGGGCTGTCGTCACAAAAACCAGTTACCAGGAGTCGAAATGGGAAAAGTGGAGCTTTACCTCTTCCGGATGTGGGCAGACTTGGGGGTTCACGAAGCCTGCGAGGAAGGGACTGTGATTAGCTGGAATTCACAATACTGGGCAGTGACCAGTTCCAAAGCCAAAGAAACAGATCCATATCTCCTGTGTGGTGAGAGATTTCACTAAAACAACTTTTACCTCATGATTCTTATAGATTTATTAGCTGCACTCTTGAAGTTTCTCTTTGGTTTGCATGAATATTTTTTTTCTAATTATTGACTGCATTTGTAGCATAATGCAGGACATTTTCTGTTAAATTCATGTACTATGAATGCAAAAACAGTCCTTTTAGGTTGAACAAAGCTTTCATAAGTGTATGTCATCTTCTGTTATACTGTAGTAGAGCATGTTGAATGTTGCATTTCTTTATGTTTTTTGTAGACCACAAATGAGTGAGGCGAGAAGCTAATTTAATCACAACCACTACTAACAGTGTGGACTCAGTTGACTCGCATAATCTCATGCATGCTTTATGTCTTTGTGCTACTGTCAGGAAGAGATTGTACATTTGTGTCTGCCCTTATGTGACTAACACACGACCGTAAATTTACAGTATTTGCGCTTAACTAAATGGCTTTGTTACATGTAAATATTCACTTCTGTGATGCCAAAATGTTCACTCCGGTTTGGAGTCAGGGTTAGCTTAAAGAATAAGTGACACAAAAGTGCAGATAAAGGCATCAGTAGAGAGAAACAGACGTTAACATTCTTCAACTGCAAAGCTAAAAGCTTAATGATTAAATTCACTGTTTCTGCAGGACTCGGACCTGGAAACAATCACCTGCTTTCACCTGGTAAGTCTTACTAATGGACAATATCTGTTTAAATAACCTTTCACAGTACTGTTCCTTAAAATTTACTTTATTCCTCTTTCTTTCACCTGTCGCTAACCTTGCTTGCCAGATTTTACAGATGCGTGGTACAGTATGTATATTATTTTAGCGGAGCAGTCTTAAACTATAATTTCTTACATAACTTTCTTTCATCTTTCCTGCCACTAATAGAAGCACTTGTTTTACAAAACTTATGTTGCCACCTTTGTAACGCGAGCAGCTTGCAAATGAGACCATGTTTCGGTAGAAATGCAGGCTGTTCTGTCAGCTAATTTAGCTTTAGGTGGATTTTGTGCATGTAAATGTTTGGGTACTGGCCCACATTACCTCAACATGCTGTATCTAGCAGCCAAAACACAGCAGCATAGCCTAATATAAAAGGTAATTGTTCGCATCACAATGAGAGTGTTTGCTTTTGCAACTGACAGGCAAATTGTGGTTAGAATTCCTACAGATGAATGTTTTGATCAGAAACACAGTGGAAGGTGATTGGTATCAGAAAGACAAAAAAGGTGGAGTTAGAGCTTCCTATCTGGAAAAATGCAAAGCAACTGTCAGAAGTGACAAATTGTCCCAAACTCCCCCGGGGTAGGGTGGGACTGTGTGTGTTTGTGTATTAGGGCGTTTTATTATTTCTTCTTGTCATGGATAAAATTACAAAGGTTTATTGTAGCACAAATAGATACTATTTGTGATTAAAAAAATAGTCTATCTGTGTGCTGCATCTTGTGATGACTGTTTTGATAAGAATAGACACCTTCTATTCAGGTTTTATATTTACAAGTATTGCTGAATGCATGCATATTTCGAACAAAAAAACTTCAATAAGTAAGTATCAATCTTCAATAAGAGTATTAAAAAATACACATTTCTGCTATGTCTTCAGCAGTCACAACAATCCCGCCCTCTAACACCAGTTCAACTAATCAGGTCTCAACAAGCACTAGCATGCATCCAATCACAGTCAAACAAAGCACACCTGGAGGATTGTTTACATCAGGTTAGTCTACACACAGTACATATTTAGCCCATATTTCTGTATTTAGAGACAGTATGTGGCATTGTGTTTATCATGTATAGAACAAAATGTCCTGGTTTTTTAGACATTTTCTTTTTACTTATTGTGCAGAAACACCACTGTGGAACTGTGACATCAGCCAATTATGTTCCAAACAAAGTAAGAATTACTCATTTTTGTTCAATTACAGTTTACAGTAATTTCTGTAATCTTACATCTTTATTTTTTTCTTTAGATGCTTATTATTGGATGCTTCTAAGTGTGGAGGGCGAAAAGAGCAGTCAGACTAAACAAGAAGTCCATAATTTGGTGAGAGTGGAAGCTTTTACTTTCCAATTATGATGAGATTTGTATACATCTTTCACACTCTCCCTCAGCGTTGAATTATGCATTTTATTGCATTAAATGTACCATTGTCATAAGCAAGTTTTTCCGGAGCAGAATTAGCCTGAAGTAGCACCAAACTCCTACATTTTGATGTGACTGAGAGGAATTTTAATGTGATCTGACATTCGTGATATAAAGGTTTAAATGACAGTGTTTGCCCAAGTCAGTATCTCACTTGGCTAATTGGTATCGATTTGTATAGTGGCCCTGAAGTGAAAACCACATCAAAATATCACTAAACACAACTACAAATTTAAAAACATAACATATTCAAAACCACAATGACATCTTCAAAAACACAATGACATTAACTCTCAACCGAATGACTTCTAATCAGTTTGCCTAAATAGATCATTTTGGCACAAGTATATAATAACTGCTTTTCAAGATTAAATGTTTGGAAACCACCTTATTAGCAGCTCATTTTCCTGTTCTTCTGTGGTTTCAGAAAATAACATTTTATACAACAGCTTGATTCACAGCTTTAGTTACCTGCTAGAAGAAATCCAATACACAAAGTTGATGTATAGTAGATGACCCAGAAGACAAGACTCAAAAGATTTTTTTTTTTTTTTAAGTCTGGTTATCTTCCAAGAAATAAAACACTGCATAGCTCAGATTCATTTCTCTTTTGTAAACATTGTCAATAAATAAACATAAAAGAAGTTTCCAATATAAAAACCAATATGTATTCATATAAAGAATAAATCTTGAAATCTGGAATTTGGAGTCTACATGCTATTCTTTTAGGTTTAATTGAGGCTCTGCACCTGACTGTTTTTGTTGCACCATTTTTCACTTCTGGTGTCTTACAAGCTATACAATGAAGAAAGCTTGAAATAAGACAAGAAAAACTAATTGGGGCACATTTTCTGCAAACTTCATGCCATTTATGCTAATCACAAATAGTTTGTTGAATGATTTAGATATTGCCTTTTAACTTTTGCCACCATTTCACTCCACTTTCAAGGTTCAGTGACAATGCACCTAAACATAATGACTTTGTTTCGGTTTCTTTGAACAGATCAAACTTTATATTCTACACATAATATCAGCATTTGTCTGCTTCTGTCTTTCCATCTTTTACCCAGGTGTCAAAAGTGTTTGCCTGTAACAGTGACAGCAACAATGCAGCACATGAAGTAATGAGCTTTAATGATTTCTGCCAGGCTGATGGACAACTTCAGGTCAGCCTTTTCCACATCTATAACAAAACTGTTCCCCTTTTTCAGAAAGCACTTTTTGCTGTTACACAAACAAATAAGTGTCACTCTTGTCCTCTGTTCTTTCAGGTTGTTGAAGTGTCATGCAGAGGAAATAATGGTGTGAACCTAAGGTAACAGCAAGTTCATAGCTATTTTTACAACGTCCGCTTATAAGCCAGATTGTATTTTCCTGAACTAGTGGGACTACTTTTATTTCCAGCCAAACAACCTGCAGTGTACTGCTGTTGCTCAGCCATGCTGTATCAGTGTGTGACCTGCAAAGTGTCGGAGAAACTGCACTGCAGCAAGCTGCAGGATCAATGCGAGCAAGAATCATAACAAATGTCGAGAGAGTTGGTGAGCACTCACTCAGTTATATATCAACTACATTTTTACATGGATGAAGTTTCCACTGAAAGACAACTGACTCAGGAAACTACAGTTTCCCAGCACAGACTAATACCCACTTACCAGTTTTCTAAGAAATTTAGAAGAGTGTCAATGCAGCTACTGCCTGAAATTCCAACATACGTTTATTTTCTTCTATAAACCCCTTTAGTAATTTTAATGTCTACGTTTTAATGTATAAGCTGTGTAAGAAAAGTCAAACAAAGCAAGATTAAACAAAATGTTCAAGCTGACTCTTCACGAAACAGGTGGACAGAAAAGAGTCGAAAACAAGCCTAAATTAAAAAAAATCCTTGTGTGAAAACTATATTGTCTTATTGGAAAAATAATCAAAAGCATCTGGTCATCACACATCAATAGCTTTGTGTCTACAGTGTTTTATGCAGGACATATGACACAAGACCATTCCCTTACAATTAAGAAAAGGTCTGAGCTCTGATACAATGGAAATTTGATCATTCGTGAAACTTAATGATATCATAAGTTTAAAAAAAATCCAGACAGCTCTTTGTAAATTGGAGACAGGGATAAAAATGTTTCAGGGAAATTCAGGGAACCTCAATTCCTCACGTTGCACTATTTTGACAGAAGACAATTCTTTTGTGAAAATTTTACATGATCTCAGGAACAATTCTTCGGACCACTATCGGTTTGTAATCTTAGGAGTAAAGGTGAGACTGACTTAAGAATTTCCTTGTTTATAGTTCAAAAGGCTCTGACGACAGTGTATAAAAGTGCATTGTTGCACAAAAATGAGATAGCATCTTTTACAACAAATATATGCCTGTTTAACAAAACCTTTTAACGCAAAACAACAAAAGGAATCTAGATGTACATGTAGTAAACATATGACTCATATAAAATAAAAAAAATTAAACCATTTGGTCACAAGTCAACACTGTTGACACTTTTCTTTAAGTAGTAATAAAAAAAACAGACAGATGTGAAGTGTGACTAATAGAGTTATTTTTGCAAAAACATGAAAATGATGAAAAATGGAAATATGAGGGTTTTGTCCTCCAGCGACAACTTCTTTATCACCCCAACTCATTTCTTTTGTCCATGTCAGGTCGAAATCTCTGTGAAGATGTGTCACCCTCTAAAGGCAGCTTTGTGAGATGCACATCCACATCTTCCTTGGACGATATTTGTCAGTTGAACAGGACCTCTGAGGTCACATGGTGAGCAGCATCACCTCTTGTTTTCCTATTTTACTGTATGTACATCTCTCCAGTTTTATATCCATCTTTATTCTTCAGCTCTCTGTTTGAGCCAAACTCTGAGCCAGTGCCACAACTGAGGACAAACGTCTGCCCCCGTATGTATTGCATACTCTTTTTACTCCTAACAAAGTTAACTATGGCTTCTGATCTTTGTAACCAGTGTTCATCTGTTCATCAGGGCCTGCGCCTCGCTTCTGTGACTGCACCGCTTTCTGTGATACTCCAAGTAAGCAAATCTAGAAAGGAGAGTCTGTATAAATACTGCGTAAATATATACCTATTTGTCTCATATAATAATCTCCTTTTTTTTCTTTCAATTTCTCAGGTCAGTTTTACACTATAAGAATCAAAATTACTAGTGAGACTGATCACATTGACAACATAAAAAATCTGGTATGTACAAACCACTGTGATTTAATTATACATCATATTAAATATTTAGTAAATTATACTAAATACACACTTACTTTATTTGACAGTTATTAAAACCTTTCCTGTGTCTGCAACAGTCAGAGTAAGTCACTGAAGAGCACAATAAAGCTGACTAAAAGTGTATTTGTACCTGTGTATTAGTCTAAGATAAAAAAAAAAATGTTATTATCAGCTTGTTGAATTTTAAATCTGATTGACTGCATCGTGATAAAAATACATCTACACTCAATATGAATTTCTGCTAATAATGTCCCAGGTGCAGCAATTACTGGGAGATTTCAAACTATTACAAGGTAAATACTTCTGCAGACAAAGAGAAATATGAAAAAAATATATAATTTGTTTTGACCTGAGATTAATAAGCCATGATTCCTAAATTATACTTTTTAAATTCAGGGTGCTCATCTGGAATGTCATGGGACAAAAAAAAGGTAAACACTTTTCCATTTTGTCTTTAAATGTTCACTTACTAGAGGCACAACGGTGCTTGTTTTACAGAGAACCTGATGAAGAATATGTCACAGGCAATCACTGCTCTAATGCTTTTTGCTAACTGCCATAACAGAAAAC
>JAOXNZ010000098.1:9739504-9750231 GCA_028566095.1 Kryptolebias brasiliensis | reverse complement strand
AATCATCCAGGTTTTTTTTTTTTTTAAGACTGGACTCCCTTTCTTGCTTTTTGAAGACAGTTTGTTTTTCATGCGAGAATAATTCTCAATTCAAATTATGGACTTTCAGATTTTAAAACTGCAGTAAGTTGAACTCAATTACAAGTCACTCTCCCTGCTGAGGTTTGTTAGGGTCTTTATTGGCCTGGTTCACATAAGAAATGTTTTGGTCACAAGCATGAATGTATAAAATGGTCTTAAAGCAAGTAGGGACCAGATTCAAATCTGCATTGTAAGTTCTGTAAATAGGAAAACAGAGACCTCTTCCACTGTTTAATGTTTATTTTTAAGCTTGAAACTCCATACTTTTGAGTTTGAATTGAAACAAACACCTTAAATGAAAAGAAAAACAACAAGAAGTTTAGTTAAAAAAAAAAGTCCAAATTAAGTTGTCCTCAGTATAGTACAATAATTTTTCAACACATGATTTTTCTCTGGTTTAGGGGGTAGAGGAGGCTGGAGATCAGATGGCTGCTTTGTTGTTAACGCCACTCCTGAGTACACAAGCTGCAGCTGCAACCATCTCACATCTTTTGCAATACTGCTGGTATTTTCACTGCATGTTTGCTGCTGTTTTAATATAATAGAAGTGTCAGTAGTTCTCTTGAACTGAATTGCAACATTTTGTAAAAGAACTGAAATTAACAAAAAACATGAGGGTCAATTTGATCTTTTTTTTTTACATTGTGTTAACTACTTGTTGTGTTTGTCTCTGCTTCAACACAGGACTTGTCCAGACAGGGAATAACTGACCATAAGCAGGCACAAATTTTGACTTTCATCACCTACATTGGCTGTGGAATTTCTTGTGTTTTTCTAGCCTTCACGTTGCTGACATATCTGTTATTTGAGTAAGCATTCCATTTGTTTTCCTTGTAGACTACCTGCATCTGAGTTTTACATAATGAAACATCCCAACTTGATTTAAGTTGACATTTTAGCATTTAAATGTATAAAAAATGCCAATTTTAAAATCCACAACATGAGCCAGTATCTCAGTTTTTGCTCTTAAATAAAATACATATGATTTCAAACCTTGTAGAAAACTGCTCAGAGATATTCCAGCTAAGATCCTGGTCCAGCTCTGCTTGTCCATCCTCCTCCTCAACCTGATCTTCTTGTTGGATGGATGGCTGTCCACGTACTCAGCTGTGGGTCTGTGCATCAGCACTGCCTTCTTCCTGCACTACTTCCTGCTGACGACATTCACCTGGGCGGGGCTCGAGGCCCTGCACATGTACCTGAGCATTGTGCGAGTGTTCACACCCTACCTGAGCAGATACATGCTGAAGTTCTCACTGATGGGCTGGGGTAGGAACCTTGTTAAATAAATACCAAAAGTTAAATCTTCTTCCTCTAATCTACTAATTTGGTGATATTTTTTAAAATTTAATTATCATTGTTTGCAGGTATTCCTCTTATTGTGGTGATTATTGTTATAGCAGTGGACAAAGACAACTACGGTCTGGTTACATACGGAAAATACACAGATGGGACGACAGATGACTTGTAAGATACTCAACATTTAGCTGTTTTTTGCCATTGAGACAAAAATTAAGGGTTTGGATTTTTGTCAATGTTCTTCCAAAGATACTGCTGTCAATAAGAAATTGAAAAATTTTAGCTGTGTTCACATGCAAACCTCTACAGATTTACTCTGAGACCCTGTCAAAAATGTTAAAAGAGTAACATTTGGAGAGCATTACCAGCCATGCATGAGAATCTTTCTCTTTTGGCATTATTGGCACTTATTAGACTAGCATGAGCAGTTCAGGCTCTTTTGGGATCTCTGTGTTCTTGTCTGGATGAAGACTTTTTTGTTGATACTGATGTAATTTCTTTGTTCTCCAACTACATATTAAAATGCCTTTTGTACATAACTGTACCCAGCCTCTCTCACAATGACTGCTGAAAAGCGAGTGAAGAAAATGGATGGATGGACAAAACACATGTAAAACTATACAAACAACTTGTAAACTAGATGCTTCACCCACCCTGACAACAATGTGAAAATGCAATAAAAGTTATTGCTTTTTTGGAAAGCAAAATTGTATTGCCACAGAGTACTTCAGCAGGCACCCAAAAATGAGCTGCACCACCTAGATATCATAAATAAACAGAAAAATGTATTTTTAACCAAAATGTTATATATTAATTATATACATCCACAAAAACTCATCGAAAAATAAAACCAGTTTCATCAACATATTATAATTAATATTTCGTTTAATGTTTTTTTTATGCATTTAGCTTTTCTGTGTTGTACTTTTGTAGCTGTTGGCTGCGTAATGACATCGCCTTCTACGTGGGTGTGGTCGCCTACTTCCTCCTGATCTTCGGTCTGTGTCTGCTGGTCTTCATCGTCGTTATGGTTCAGCTCAACCGAATCAAGAAGCAGAACCCTCATAACCAGTCTCCAAAGAGGGGCCTGATTACAGACATGCGCAGCATCATCGGTCTTGTCATCCTCCTCGGCCTCACCTGGGGGTTTGCTCTGTTCGCCTGGGGGGACCTTTATTTACCCTTTGTTTACCTGTTTTCCATATTTAACTCTCTGCATGGTGAGATATGTTTAAGTACATTGCACTTTAGAGTACAAGATATTAGCAAACAAAAGTTTTTAACGATAGTAATATGTTTAATTATACTACCAAAAACCTTTTTTTCTCTCTCTCTCTCTCTCTTTAATTGTTTTGTGTAGGTTTCTTTGTCTTTGTTTTCCACTGTGCTGTAAAGGAAAATGTCCGCAGGCAGTGGAGAACATACCTTTGTTGTGGAAAACTGCGACTGGCTAAAAACTCAGGTGAATATGACAAAAAAAAAAAAATAGTATGGTTCAATTATTGTAATTTCATCAGATGATTTTACCTCAACTACAGTGAAGAGGATTTTTCTTTTTCTTTTTTATAACCTATGTTGAATTGTTGGTCTTTCTTGAGGTCAGAACTGAATCCAAACTAAACACATAAAACAGGGGACAGCAACAAAATTTGGTCTCTATATGGAGCTCAAACTTGGGATCTCTGGCGTTTTAGCACTTTTCACATTTGAGCTAAGCAGCCACACTCACATAGTGGTGTTACTAGAATAAAATACTGTTTATAAAACTGATCACATGCTGTGTCATTAACCCTTTCTGAACTAAGCTACAACTGATTCCTGTATTTATTGTTTGGAATGTAATAATACTTTGCAAACCAAATGTAAAGAGCTTGCAGGCCAGATATAGCCCTGTGGCCAGCAGTTGATATTCACTGACATGAACATAATACACATGTCACACATTTCAGGCTTTCAGGGGATTTCATACTTACTAATATCTAAGTCCATGAATGAAACATCCAAAAAATTGACTTCTGGTTTTCTTAATTGTGAAAGAAATTCAGTGATTGTTTTATTTCCCATTTTGGGAAAGCCCCTTTTATCAATAATTAGGGTGTCCACATTGTATCTTTCAGATAATTTTAATGCCACATTTTTCTCTCATAGCATATTAATAAATACATTTAAACTATTTGCATTTAAATACAATACATTTAATCATCAACTAAGGCTGAAAACGTTTACTTTTAAATCCTTTACAATTAAATCTGTGAATATGCACAGGTAGTTAACTCAGTATTAGTCTTTTTTTGTCCTCTGGGCCTTCATAAAACAAACATTCGGTTATTTCTTCTGCAGACTGGAGTCGAATGGCTACTCAGAACAAGAATTCATCAGCTGCCACAGTCACCACCGCAGATCCTCACTTCATCTTTCATAACTCCTCCGTTGTCAGCACCCCCACCAACAGCAATAGTATGTATTTACAGATTCTCCTCTTCATGTCTGTGCACTAACTAAACCCAGCTCAACATATCACTTCATTTGCTCCCCACCTAGGCTCTGTGTTTTGGGACAATGGAATATCCGACCACTCCAACAGCGATGTCATCCTCAACGAGATTCACAGGCAAAATCTGTCCTGGCAAGGCGAAGCCTAACCAGCAACCATGTCAAGCTTCTATTTTAATTTAGCTATCATCTTCTCAGAGACGGCTGAGACCATGACCAAAGATTAGTGATCTACTGCAGACTAGAAAGTAGATTCCATTATTGTTACACAAAATGGAGGCTTTAAAGGTGTAAATGAAGGGAAATTATTTAAAGCAGAGTTTGACTGAAGTTAGCCTATTTCTAGAAGATAAGTTCAGTGAAAGTGACTTGATGTTTTTTTTTTTATATATGAAGTAGTAATAATAAGGGGAGGAACATCAGTGGTAAGACTTGTTTTTGACTAAGAAATTGTGACGCTGTACAATACATACAAACTGTATGACTGGTTTTAAAGCTATTTACTCTTCACATTTTTTAACAATTAAATATAGATGTAGATGAAAAATGGTTAATTAAAAGCTTAAAGCTTTAACCTAACATTTGTTTAGATCATCATCAAGCCATTTTGGTACATTTGTAAACTTACATTAAATGTAAGAAAAAAAATCAAACATATTTTATGTTTTTTAAAACTGTGGCATGAACTTATACCATTATATTTTGTTGCTGAGTTCAGTTTAGATTGACCAAACCTTTTTTTTCGGGATCTCCCATGACACTTTGAGATGGATTCTCAGCTTTTATTTTTGACAAGGTTGACTGAGCCGAAATGTGCACATGCCAAATGTAAATACTCCAAAATCCTTGTTACAACAAGCACAGACTTTTTTTTATCAGATCTAAGAGGAATTGAAGGTGAAGTTCCCCTTTAACACGCAGGGTTTTTATTTTTATTTTGGAGCAACAGTATTTATATATTCCTCAGAGAACATTAGAGTTTTTATGTTTGTACAGAAAGAACAAAAAGTATGTTCATGTTGGGATTTATTTACTTTTTTTTTTATGACAACAGACTTTGCAAACTGTCCTTGTCCAAGAACGAGCACAAATTATGAAAGAGAAGATAATAAAACTTCAACTCACAGCATCTTTGATCTTTTTTTTTTTACATCAAATGCACAACATGATACTTTAGCTTTTCTAATCCAGCCTGTTTTAATGGACAGAACAGGAGTTAAGCTCCCTGCAGACCACCATCTCATCAGCATGTTGTTGAAACTCTGCTGAATGCCTTGTGTTCGCCAAACACTGATTGAATCGCAGCCCGTCAAGGTTGGCAGCAGTTGGCAATTAAGTTTTACATGTAATGAAATCTCCCAGCAGTTCTACCTCTAAGGTGAGTCTTACTTAGGAGAAATGCTGCGTGAATAATGGAAAGGTAGAAGCACAGATGTTACAGCGGGGAGCGTAGCAAAGCACTTTATTTTCTTTAGACTTGAATGGCCAGTGGCAGCTTGATTCTTCTTGAAGAATTCAGTGTGAGTTTTACAGATAGGTCTGAAGTTCTGTGAGTAAATCCGTTTAAAACATTTCAGGTTTCCTTTCAGACGTTCGTACAAATTGCTCTTAAACAGGCTTTAGAGTTATCATACAGAACAGAAAACGCAGAACTCAGAATACAAAGTATGGTATTGTGATGACTACTAAATTTTCATTTTTTTATTTTTTATTTTTTTAACATACCAAGCATTCTGTACATCCATTGACTTTAGTCTGTCAAGTGACAAGAAATGGGTGATCAGGATCATGTAAGCAACATGTCAGTGATGCAGCTGCTATAGAGTCAGTTTAAAATATTTGTCATTCCCTTTAATACAAGAAATAGGAACACAAAGTGAATTTGAGATGTCTAAGAATTCTTAACAGGATAGAAAAGTAGTGACATGTTTCAAATATTACTCATTAACCTTTAGCTTTCATTTTTGGTCTTTTCTAATCCCACTTTTGAGATTTTATTTTTTTTAGACTTTGTTATAAAATAACTTCTGATTCTCTTTATGTTTTTATCCCCTCCCCCTCCTCTTTTTAAATCATCTGATAGCTTTCCTGTCTCCCAAAAAAAACTTAAAAACAAAAAGCGAAACGTCTTCTACTACAGAACAGAAGTTCGGTTGTTTTTGTTTTTAACCTTTTTTTGGACCATGTCCTGCATGACTGAGAATCTACACCAGCATATTTCCTGTCTCCACCAGATGTCAGTGTAATCTCACAGTGTTTTTAGTTCCAGAAAGCCTGGTGCCTTCCCTCCTTACCACTGCCTTGGGAGCAGGAATTTGAGTTTTCAGTTTAATAGAGGAATATAAAAGTAGCTCTTGAATAGGGAGTCCAGTTACAATCTCATTAAAACAAAAGACAAAAATGCAGCTGGGGCATTAAAAACAAACAAACAAAAAAGAAATACATTTCTACATCCTTGTTTCTCTCTACATTCTGCTTGTATTTGAGTCTTTTGTCTCTGATAGATGTGATCCTAGTAAATTCTGCCAAACTTTGTGCAGACATGTTTTTGTTAATTTTGTTAATTTGCTCACATATTACATTAACTAATCACAGATCAGTCCATAGGGGAAGCTTTATTTCTTTTTATTTTTCCTTGCCAGGAGGGTTTAATTAGATTTGAAGGTTAACTTTTAGCACAGCTGTGCAGAGCTGCCTACATGTTTTAACAACCTGACTAATGATATCAGCATAGGAATTAGGAAAAGAGGGGAGGGAAATTACACAGATGTACCAAAATCTAGTAAACATTTAATTTATAAATGGGTCTTTTATGCCTTATTTCTGTAATAAATGTATACATAAATTTTTAAGGTGTTGTGACATACATTTCTTTTCTGTTCTTTATTATCGCAGCCCAACCCAGGTCCAATTTACAGTCTGTGTTATCCTGAAGGTTGTAGCTTAACATTAGCTCACCATTTTAATGCGTGACACATGACTAGGTCATCATTTTGTTTTAGAAAAAACTGAGAGAATGCCAGGACAGTGCTTTTAAATATATACTTTTTTATGAAGTTTAAGGTCCTAGAAAAACAGCTTGTATTTCCTGCTGAAGTGCTAATTGTTTGCACCTCAGCAGGTGTTGTTTCGCTCTTATTTCCCAGCTGAACGAAGACTCACAAAACTTTATGGACTTCAAAGTCTCCCTGCATGTCTTGATCTTAAGTGTGCACTCACAGGACAGACGGGATAAATTATAACTTCAGAGGATGGAAGAAGTGTGAAGTACTTTTTTTTTTTCAGGCATATATTGCAACCTTCAGGTTCATATTGCAATATCTCAGTTGACATCACAGCTCGTTTTGCACAATTAAGGTTTTAAAGGTATTAGATTTATTTGTTTTTAAATGTAGCATAAAACACTAAATGATAATTTTTTTCATTTCGACCAAGTGATCAGTAAATAACCATGGGTGCTTTAAGATTTGCTACTGACAATGAAACATGCACATTAGAGCTCATAATTCAGAATATTTGGAGATTATGGTTTATTTAAAACAGGCAACAAAAAATAATGCTTTACTGTGAAGTTGGCTGAGTTGATGAAACACCATCAGATGGTTTGGTATACACAAGTCTGTATGTCACAAAGCAATCCTGAATCTGAGAGGAGCAAGTTCTTAAACTATCTCCAGCGGCCACCAGGTGAGAGGAGGGGTACACCGTCACAGAGCTATATAGAAAATAACGAGACAAACACTGTTCACACTCTCACTCACACCTGGTGACAATTTAGAGTTCTAGTTGTTGTTGAAATTATTTTTTTTAATGGAAAAGATACTACTATTTAGGATCTTTTTCCAAGTGCAACTCATACAAGTGTGGCTCTGAAAATTCTATGTTGGAAGCATCAGACAGCCTTAACACTTCACACCCCCTATCACAAACAATGATTTGGGACACCCCAACCCCCTTGCATCAAAGAGCAGAACTTGGGGGTATGGATGAGTGGGTAAACTGAGAATCAGCCTTTTATCTCTTCAAACAATCATGGCAAAAACATGCTATTAGCAATCATTTTTCAATATTATTTGATTTCTGGAGATCAGCTCAACCTCCTCAACTTCCTCACACTTAGTGTTTCACAAACCACACTGTGGTCCTGACTTTGGAAAGTACTGCTCTAAACCTGGCAACAGGATGGTAAAGTATCCAAGAACTAAACAATCAATTAGGGCATCTACAAAATTCCATTATTTCTGTGCAAGTTAAAGGCATACTATAGTTATTTGTGTGAAATGCAAAAAATCAGAATGTCCCTTTAAACTTTACAGCTGTCCACACGTTGAAGCCGCTTTATATTTAATGCTTTTCATTTAATCAATAGTTCTCACAATGTTTTGAAATTAAAACAATGCATTTTTCTGATATCTATTCAATTCTTAATACCTCCGTAATGAGTTGTTTTTACTGAACTTCTCCAAACCACAGGCTAATATGTGCATGCTCTAAAATATGAAGGAGCAACTTATGAATCCACAAAGAGCAGTGAAAGATCAGAAATCTAAGCTCAGGCATCATCGTTTTTTTACACCCCTTTGTTCTTGGGAATTTATGTGCATCCATAAATGTTTTTTATTTGATATCTGGTCTCTAAACAAGTCAGAGAGCGCAGCATCTGCCTTGACAAAGTGCCCTCTGAGAATGGAGTCAGCGCTTTTCTGTCACAATCACTTGTTAAAACATTCAACAGAATAAACTTCAAGATGGTCTGCATGAGCAGTGTTGTTTTATTTAAAAAAGCCACCAGATTGGCCAGTAACATGTGGTATCAGCACAAATAAAAGTATCCCTGGGGAACCACCAATTCAGTGAGGCAAATCATTCAATCAGATGTTGATTGAAGGAAGTTACTGAATCAGCAAGATCTTTTGCTGTTTGGCAAATGGGAGATTTTTAAGTTGTGCTTATGAGCTTATCCTTCTCTGGCGTTTACAAGCATTTTAAATTTGAAAACATATTTGAAGAAATATGTACATTTCTGTCCGGATTTAATGTTTTTTCAAGTCAAGCCAAGTCAGAGTTTATTTTTATAGCACATTTTAAACAACCACAGTTGACCAAAGGGTTTTATAGGGTGTAAGATCAATAAAAGCATCACTAAAACAAACTTCATTAAAACCCTAAAAAAATAATCAAATAAAACAAAGTTAAAAACAATAAAAAAATAGACCTAAATTAATTAAACTTTTACATTAAAAGCTAAACTGTGCTGCTTAACAAGGACTAAAAGCCAGTGAAAGCAAATTGATTTTCAGCACAAACTTAAATGATCACCAGTCTAAGGAGGTCTAATTTTCAAAGGCTGTGTCACATCTGTTTTTTGAGGTTTTAGCTTGGCTCTAGAAATGTCCAAAAGTAGCTGATTTGTGGATCTCATAGGTCTTGTTTAAATATAAAGGTCCAGAGGTTCAGCCAGGTAAGGTGGTGCCAAACCACTAGGATAGCAAAACTTCAAACTGAATTCTAAAATTGAGCAAGAAGCCAGTGTTATGGTGAGATGTGATCATGCCTTTCCTTCCAAGTCAAAAGGTGAGCTGCTGCATTTTGTACGGCTGGCAGGAGCCCTAGTGAAGACTGATCAAGACTAACATACAAAGAGTTACAATAATCCTAACAATATATTATGAAGGTGTGAACTGCTGTCTCGATCAAATGGAATGTAGGCCTTGACTTTACCAACAACACAGCTGAACTGTTTCTCAAATTTAAAAGTAGAGTCAAAAAATACACCAGGGTTCCTGACAGATGGGTGGGAATAGAAATATAATGGACCAAAGGCACTGCCATGTCCTCTAAGGCGAGTAGATTGTCTACAAAAAAACTTTTTCAGTTCTGCTATTTTTTTTAGATTAAGAAGGTTTATCTTTACCCGTGTTTGGACATCTTTTAAACAAATAAGTCAGGCTTGAATAGCTGGAACAGGCTAATAGGTCTGGATATTATCAGGAAACAGTGAAAAGCCATGTTGTGCTTTTTGAAAACAGACCGCAGAAGAAGCATGCATGATTAAATAAAGAACTGGACCCAGGATGGAGCCTTGAGGAACCCCACAGTAAAGAGTGGGCACAGTAGAAGAATACTTCCCTAACTGTACAGAGAATCTTTTATCAGATAAACAAGAGTGGAACCATTTAAGGACTGTGTCTATAATGTCAACACAGGAGTTGAGACAAGAAACAAGAATGCTGGTGCACTGTATCTCTGGGGCCCAAGTGAGTGAATATAACTGTGTATTTGTGGGGAACATTTCAAGCTGAGTATTTAAGCACAATAATCACAAATAGGTTTAATTTATCAAATGGACATCCTTATACGTGAAATTGGTATAGCTTAGAGGCAGAAAAGAGAAGACTGTTCACAAATGTTTGAAACTCAAGTTTAGACAATATTGTGAAGGTGTAGAGATAGTCTTTTACAAAAAGAAATAAATCAGTTTCTTTTTGTCTTACCCTAAATGTTGATATGAGTAAATAAATAAATAAAAATCTCAAACTGCATCAAGTTTCAGTTTGATCAAGACCTGTCTGGTCCAGACTTTCATCCAGAAGACACTTCACACCTGTGATTTTAGCCTTGCTCAAATGAGGCGTGTGGAACAGCATGCCGCCTTCTAATGATGAAACTAAGTTCAACCACTGCAGCATAGCATTAATAGTTAAGGTAGTATTGGAATAAAATGTGATTAAATCAAGCTCTTCCATGCTTTATGCATGAAAACAATATTCTAAAAACCACAACAAGTATTGCAGCTGATGCTTTGTCTTGTTGACATGCATTATTAAGATGTGGCCCTAATTTATTTAGCACTT
>JAOXNZ010000098.1:9717146-9728388 GCA_028566095.1 Kryptolebias brasiliensis | reverse complement strand
CTAGGAGAATGCAAACCTCTGCCAAGGCCATAGTGTCATTAAAAAAATACCAAAATTTAATTAACTTTTTCTTGTGACAACCCCAACATTTCCTGAAAGTTTCTTTAAAATTTGTTCATTACTTTTAAAAAAAATCTTGCAAACAGACAAACCAACCAACACTACTGAAAACACACCTCCCTTAGGAGACAATAAAGATTACTTAGATTTTAAAACTTTGATCTCTTTTATGAAAACATCAATCACATTGTCTTTATGACTGTAAAATCATCCTTTTAGAGCAACAATTCAAAGTAACATACATTACATACTGGCCAAAAAAGTCAAACTAGTTTTTTCCAAATACTTGAGGAGTTTTCGACACAAAGAAAGAAAGAAAAAAAAAAAAACTGTCAGCATCTTTGTAGCTTTACAAGACAAAAGTGGAGTTTTATGTTTAAAAAAAAAAAAAAGTAAACACTTTCCTGAAAATTCTCTCAGTACCACACACATTTTCTTGATTCATGTTTCCCCCACGCTTGACTTGTTTCATTTTGTCGGCTCAGCAAGCTCAAAATCCAATGGGGACAACAAAATTCTCTGGGACGACTTCCTGCTGCCAGCTTTCATCACATGAAGGAAGCCAAAGTGTTTATGGTCTCCATGAATACAGAAAGCTGAAATTCTTTGCAAAGAGTTGCACCCGCTCATGTGAAACAGTGGCCATTTTTTCTTTGAGTTTGGCTGTCCTGTTAGTACAGGTTCTCTCAGAGGAACCACTTTGTTTTTCAGCTTTTTCAATTTGCAGTACTCCAAAACTCAAAGATATTTCAAAACTAGCACTGGAACAAACATTCGCATCAGCATGTCGGAAGATTGATTATGATTTCTATCAATGCCTTCACTCTTTGACAACCATTTCCCTCAAGATATAGAGCTACAGCTGTTTAATTTCAGACTGGAACAGCTAGCAGCTCATAAACCTTAAATGGACAACCATTTTAAGACTCTCACTTTTTAAACATTTTGACAGCTTTTAATAGAGTAAGCGATTAATTTAGGGCTATACAACTGTAGTTCAAAGGGGGAGCAGGAATGATTGTTGGTTGTGACTCAGAGTACACAGCAACATCATTCACATAAACAGGTGCAAACATGTAGGAGCCCATGTTTTACTCATGGCCTTTCCATAGGTCTCAGATCAAAGACTAAACATACATATATAAATATCTTCTTCCAAATGTGTCCAAATCTACAAACCCCAGCATGGAAAGCCAAACCCCATACCCTGTCCCTTCTTATCTGTTTGATATTCCGTTCTGAAAGAACTCCATTCTTTGGAATATTTTGGTTGAAAGACACAGCGTGTTTCTACAAAATCTCTCAAACAACCAGCTGAAGAAATTTTATAAATCTACACTTAGGAAAATAAAATAGGTTTAAAGGCTGCAGTTGATTTTTAAGGCCACTATTAGTCCTTGTTACAGCTGATGGAAATCATAGTCCCAAACCATCAATAGGCTTTTTTTTTACTCTAAATTGTTTTCAAAGGTTTCAAATGGCTAACACTTAAATTGTAGCTCTTTTATTTTTCATGCCTATTGATGTTCATATTTTACAGATTTGGTCATGCTGCAAGAAAAAAAAGATCTAACTCCAGCTTCACAAAAATGATTGATTTTGTTTTTTATAAGATTGAGGGGAGTTTGTTCTGATTGGTAGAAAATAGGACAAACCTCAGAGGATGATGGAGATGAGTTAAAGAGGAGTATTTATGGGGTATTTGTTTGAAACAAACCTTCAGACAAACCTATAAGGATTAGACAAAACAAACTAACAGGCACAAATTACCTCATGTTGAAGATCATAGGTAGACACATTATTGACATTTAAAAGTAAAGAAAAAAAGAAGAAAAAAGGCAAATTGTGGTCCCCCTAATTAAAAAGGGCACTGCAGAGTGTGTTCCAACTGTAGAGGGATCACGCTCCTAAGCCTACCTGGTAAGGTCTATTCAGGGGTCTGGAGAGGAGGGTTCACCGGATAGTCGAATCTCGGATTCAGGAAGAGCAGTGTGGTTTTCGTCCTGGTCGTGGAACACTGAACACTACATCCTCAGGAGGGTACTGGAGGGTGCATGGGAAGTCACCCAACCACTTTACATGTGTTTTGTGAAGTTGGAGAAGGCGTTCGACCGTGTCCCTCGAGGAATCCTGTGGGGGGTACTCCGGGAGTATGGGGTACCAGGCCCTCTGGTGCCAGAGCTTGGTCTGCATTGCCGGCAGTACGTCAGGTTTGTTTCCAGTGAGAGTTGGACTCCACCAAGGTTGCCCTTTGTCACCCATTCTGTTCATAGCTTTTATGAACAGAATTTCTAGGCGCAGCGAAGGTGTTGAGAGGATCCGTTTTGGTGGCCTTAGGATCGCGTCTCTGTTTTTTGCAGATGATGTGGTCCTATTGGCTTCATCAAATCGTGATCTCCAGCTTTTGCTGGATCAGTTCGCAGCCGAGTGTGAAGCGGCCGGGATGAAAATCAGTGCCATTTGAGACCATGGTCTAGAGCCGAAAAAGGGTAGAGTGCCTTCTTCGGGTCAGGGAAGAGGTCCTGCCCCAAGTGGGGGAGTTTAAGTATCTCAGGGTCTTGCACACAAATGAGGAAAAATGGAGCAGGAGATTGATAGGTGGATTGGTGCTGCATCTGCAGTGATGCAGGTGCTGTACCGATCTGTCGTGGTGAGAAGATTTACCGGTCGATCTACGTTCCTACCCACATCTAGGGTCACAAGCTTTGGGTAGTGACCGAAAGAATGAGATTGCGAATACAAGCAGCCAAAATGAGTTTTCTCCGCAGGGTGTCTGGGTTCTCCCTTAGAGATAGGCTGGTCATCCGAGAGGGGCTCAGAGTAGAGCTTCTCCACATCAAGAGGAGCCAGTTGAGGTGGCTTTGGCATCTGGTTAGGATGCCTCCTGGACGCCTCCCTGGTGAGGTGTTCCAGGCACATTCCACTGGGAGGAGACCCAGGGGAAGACCCAGGACAAGATGGAGGGACTACGTTTCTTGGCTGACCTGGGAATGCCTTGGGATTCCCCCAGAGGAGCTTGCCCAAGTGGCTGAGGAAAGGGAAGTCTGGGCCTCTCTGCTTAGGCTGCTGCCCCTGCAACCCGACCCCAGATAAGCGGAAGAAAATGGATGGATGGATGAGTAGGGTAGATTGTACTTATAACTGCAGAATCTCATAGAAAAATCAGTTGTTACAAATGAATGTCTGAAAACATACACAAACATTGGTTTGATTAGTTTTCTGCACTACAGAATAATTAATAGAAAAAACAGAAGTTGTGCAAAGATTAAAAGTGAGAGATAACATATGACAAAGTCAGTCCTGGCAATATTGCAACGTTTTGTTTCTAAAATAAAAAACAAAACTTATGTCGCTGTCACATTACAGTTACAACCTATTAGTGACATTGGTGCTATATATCATAAGGGATTTTATAATCTCTGTTAAACACACTTTGTACGTTGTGTACCTACAACTTGTACAATAACATTGCTGTTAGATTGTTAAAACTTGCAAACTTATTGGTCCAACATTTGTGGACCAACATTCATATGGCTAAGTCCAATTTTTCTGATGGCTGATCTAACTTTCATTGATGACAACTCAAGTTCAAGTTTGCAATTTCACAGGTATCACCAAAATGATTGCTTCTAAGACCCTTACTCTCGAACTTCCGTCTGATCTGTTTTGTATTTATTTTACCATGACTAATAAGAATAGGCTGACCTAATATCTCTGCTAAATTAAAGCTGTGCACTGAAGTCTATCGGCATACTATGAACTCTGAACCTCTGTAAATGTTAAACAATTAGATTCTTGTCACTAAAGGAAAAGATCAATAGATGATGAACCTTAGAGGAAAATCATTTATTATTAAAACTTTACAAAAAAAAAAAAAAAGACCTGCACCAGCAATTCTGCCAGGCTGAGCTTAGACCATTTTTTTAAGCTGTTGTCATGGCACTTTAGCAAGGATAAGATTCACTGTCAATTTATAAGTAAAAAAATGACAGTACATGCATACAACTCTTTGAAGGTCCATTACTAAAACTGTGTATGAACAAGGAGTGCTTCCTTGCAACAACATTTATGAATGTAAACATTTGCAAAAATGTATTAAAAAGAGTCTCAATCATTGTAACATTTTATGCAGCCTGATTTTCATTTCTATTTTGAGTCATAGTCAGTTGTGGGAGTGACTATGTCTTCTACCAAGACTCACTTGGAATAAGTGACGCTTTATCACATTGGAACCTTGCTGGTCAAACAAAGGATGGAAAAAAAAGCCAAAAACTTTGCTTTTAAATGATATGTCAGGATAAATTGCAGGACATTTGTCTACAAGGTTTGTTTAGTACATGAGTTCATTGAGGAATGATTCACTATCTCCTGTTTAAGAGCTGGGGAAGGTGGATGAAAAGAAGGAGGAGTATAGGACAAGTTTGAACTCAGGCATGAATCTTCATCAGTCTTATCCTCCACAGAGTGATAGACTGTGAATACTTACCAATGCAGATGGATGCACACAGTTTTTCAGAATCCCAAGCATTTATAGCCTTGGAGGTAAATCTGCTCTTTGATCAATTGCTAATTAGTTGAATGTTATCACTAGATGGGGTGAAAGTCTGCAAATGCAGATGGTGGAGTGTAGTGTTACCTTGCAAATATCTTAGCACTGGTTCACACACTGGCTCCTTTGGCAAATAAACACATTTTAAGTGTACTTTAAGTCTCATTTTGCCAATCAAATGTTGATGGTCAAATGTTTTGCGCTTTCAAGCATTCATCAAATCAACATTTTCAGTCTCGAGGTCATGCAAAACCTCAGCTGTGATGATGAACTTCCCTAATTTCACCTTAATTTACTAAAATAATATTTGTAGGAGAAAATTTACCAAATGTTTTAAAATCTTGAGGAGAGCCAAAATGCCCTGATATTCAGTTTCATAACAACCTTTCAGCTGTATACCTGTTAGAGTCATTATCATACTTGGAAGAATAGGGAAAAGTTTATTAGAGGCTAATATAGGTATCACAACTGACATAATATCCTTTGTCAGAGGAAAGTTGGACTTTTATGTAAATTCATCTGGGGTGATTTTAGGGGAAACAAGTTGAAAACTACTTCTCTATAGTCAAAATCAACACTATTGACTAAATACACAGTAAAGTCATGTCACTAATGTTTCTTTTGATACATAAAAATACATAAGTTTCCTTTATGGAATAAAAAAAAATATTGAAATACATCATATTCTCAAAACAATCAGCTCCTACAACATCATTTTCTGGAGGGCATCAGCATAATTCAGTTCAATAAGTCAGCATTTGTTGTGTTGCTGTCGTCCGTGGGATTTGTCCCCGTCAGCTCACCTTCAAAGTTTAATAGATCAACTTGGACCCCTGGGTCTTACCCGAAATGGTACCACGGTTGGCCTTAATTAAGCTGACTGCGGGGAAAAGTTTAATCCAGACAATATTACGATCTTCTTTCCCTGAGATTCACCCTGCCACCCCTATGGAAAAGCCATCCCAGCAGCCGAGAACGGTCAGTAATCCAAAGTCCCTCAGGTAACGACCGTCCAATGCCCTGAGTTTGTGATGAAATTGCTGTTTACTAGGTCTGGTAATCTTCAAAATTGAGGAATAGGATTTCAGGGTGATATTTTAATAAATCATTGTGCTGAACCACCTTTGTACAAACCTCCTTGTATTTACAGAACCAAGCTCCATGTAGTCATGACTTTGTGAGAATAAAGATTATTCGACTCATAAAGACTCAGGAAAACTGACAAAAACCCATCACAGAATGTTGTCTTTCCATGCTTTGCTGTTTATTAGTAATAATGCATATTGGGTTACAGCTTTGTGGCATAAATCAGTAGCTGAAAAGGTTCAAAATCAACTTCAACAAAATACAGCAAACCAATCAAATCAACCTTTCACAAGACTGCAGCTATAAACTATTCAAAATTCATTAGTTTAGGTTAGAACGTAGAAAGGAGAGTTTGTCTTACTATCCTCTGCTTACTGCCTTAGCTGGTCACTCTTCAGATGGGGGAAATTCAGTAAAATTGGCTCTGCGATGCCCCTGAAATAAGCTCCTCTAAACTAGGATCTGGCCCTGGGCGTATCCAGGTTGAAAGCTTTCAGTGATAGAGGCTATTAATCTTCTCTCATATGTTTCTTCGAAATAGGGCCTGATCCTGTTAGCTGTTGTTTCAGATACGGCTTAGGCACTTCAGTCTACGTCCTGCAACTTTGCCTTACGTGGCTTCAACAAAATCGTTTTTCTTGTACCTTGCTTTTATTCTTAAGTTTTTTTACAGAACCTGTAACTTCCCCTTTCCGCATAGCAACTTCGTAGTTACGAAGGCTTCCGGCCTAACTGACATCCCCTTTCCAACCGTCTCCAACCTGTGACTTACAACCTCCTCTTTCTGCCCCTTTACTGCAAGCCTTAACTTTTCAACTTTAAGTTCACACATTATATGCACACTCAGTAATCACTTAATACTGACCATAGCTTGGACTGATCTCAAATCGCGTTCCTCGACAGTGTGGACTAAACTGTTATGTGCCTTTAATAGCGAAACGCTTTCCTGGTTGACACACCCAAACTGTGAACTTCCATAAACTGCAGGACTTAATGGAGTGTCTCACAGCAGAAACTGTATGAGTGAATGTCAGCAGGCGGCTGCTAACTAATTACACAACGTGCTCTTGTTTTTCAGCCTATCTTGCTAGTTGTGTTTCTTGTGCATAATCCGTTTCTAAAGTGGGCTAATTGAATTTTCATGAGATTACAGCTCCCATCCCAAGTGTGCCTAATTCCTTGATACGCCATTCTCTGCATACTGTGTGCAAATGTGCCCTATGCCAGCACTCATTTCTTATTAATGCCTATTAAGATGGTAATCACAAGCCTCATTATCTGTAAAAAGAAAAAAAAAACAAAAAATAGAAATGACTCAGCGGAGTCAAACAGTAAACAACGGACCACAGTTTACGCCTTTTTCTTTTTTACCCAATCAAAGCATTTTCACTAAGTGACAAATGGGCCAAAAATGTTAGAAATGAATTTACATATTTTATTTTTTATTTTTTTAAGTTGAAATGTTGTCATAGTGCTCACAGAATTTAATGTGTAATTCATGAGGAAACTTGCTGGTTGATGGATAGTTGGAAGCTCAGAAGTTTCTTTAGTGGCCTAATTTCTGTTTATTAAAGCAGTTTAAAGGTGGCACGAGAATTATTTATGAACTTTTTTGAGCTGATTGCTGTTGCATCTTTAGGAATAATGAAGCAAAATGAAGAGTAAGTTAAAACAACTGCACCATCATTAACTGTGATGCTTTCTAATGGATTTAAATAAATATGCATGAGACACTCCATACAGTACATTGCCTGCTCAGTGCTAAAATATCTAAATTACTTAATGCATTGTTTTAAAAGTTTTTTTTAAAGTATTCAGCATACTTTTGGAGTTGGCAAAAAAAATGTAAATGCAATGAAAAATTGACTATTCAATTTTTATCATTCATACACCTTACATTTCCTGAAATGTCTTTTATGGCCCAAGTTTCTGTGTTACCATGGCAAACTACCCAATAACTGCTTTTTTTGCCAAAGTAAACTTGCTTTCATCTGCATGCTTCTGGCATTGGCTTATGCTTAGCAGGAGGCTGATTAACTCTGGAGACGACAAGATGGATAGTTAGGTGGTGGCGGAGCTGTTCCACCCCAAAAAAAAACAACCTTAAAATCCAGCTGTCTAACAATAAAAGTGATCACTTTATTTACGTTGCCCTGGATGTTTAGCAATAATCATATTGGTTGTGGCTATTTTTTTGAATGACTTCAGTTTGGAGAAATAAAGTTTAACTCTGATCAGATTGATAAAAGCTAACAGCAAGTCCAAGCAGTGCAAATACAAACTGGATTGTGTTGCTGCCTTGAAATGACTTTCATCTCAAACTATAATTGTGATTTATGTAAACAGTGGTTTATAAGCCTTTACATCACTGTCAATTTTGTATTACTTATTTATTTATTTAGAATTCTATGGTTTTGGGAAAGCACAAAAAGCAGCAGCTAGCTGTAGCACTTTTGGCAGGAACATCTTATTTCTGCCTGAATAACTAAATATCTATGTAAAACTGATGGCAATGTAAATATTTATAAAAGAGCATTCGTAATAATGATGTATGGAGTGTCTGGATGCAAAATTGTAACCATTTTGTACTGAGTTTGTATGGAAAGTCAACCACTAGGTACAAAACGGGGGTTACAATTTGACCAGCACCCTTTTCATAATAACTGCTATCAAATGTTTATTATGTCTCGGTAGACAAAGTGAAAATCTGGTTGAGGCAAAATGCCATGAAATAACACTCCTATTATTTTTGTTACGTTAACATTTGTTCAAACAAGTAATCAACCAGCCAGGCTTTAGTATGACACCCTAATAAACATAAGTGAAACATTTTCTGTAAAATAACAGTTCAGTGAAATTAACAAACAAGCTAAACCACTAAAACTAAAAGCTAACTAAATTCTTTGGAACCAGGAATATCTGACCAAAATGGAGTGATCATATTGTCAACCCTACACCAGACACAATGATTAAAAGTCTCATAAAAACACATAATTTAGTTGTTGAGTAAATAGAAGAAGGGATTTCAATTAGGTTCTGTAAAATGCACTTGATATTACTGAAGGAAATTAAGTTCCACGTATTTTTTTATTTTATTTTATTTTATAGTTTTTAAGCTGTTTCTATCGTCATACAACTTATGTCTACCAGTAGAGCATGGTGAAATACTAAATGCAACAAGGTCCAACTAAAAATGTACCATAAATATCCACAGATGTTTTTTTCCTTTCAAAGCCAAATGTACCAATGAAGCTATCACAGTCTTCTTACATAAAATCAGTCACAGCTGAATCTGATTCTGCAATCAGGGAGGAGAAAATGAAACGCATCAAACTAAATGCTGAACTGTCTCAGCTCTATTGCTGAATCTCATACCACCCCCTTTCGTCATTTATTTTTCTCCACAGTTTACTATAATTTGAGTAATGCAATTGTTCTTTTACTGGCTAAGATATCCATAACAGCTTTCAATCCCCCAGCAGAAAGAGCAGAAAGTACATTTGTATTTCTCATGGTATGGACTCAGAAACAAGCAGTGCCTTAGCTTTTTTTCCGATACATCAAACTGAGCCCTTTTAATTACCAAGACCACAATTATCTTTGGCTTTGATGGGCTTCGTCTTTTGTTTCAAATGAAGTGTTCTGCCTCGGGTTCAGAGTTACAACAACACTAGTAGCATGTTGGACTCACTATTTACCCTTCAGTGAACTTAGTAAAGCTTTTGCCCCATGTGCAAGTCAATATGGACCCATTTGTTGTCTCGTTTCCATCTTCCTGTCGAAACTCACTGGGCCGCTAAAGTAAAAAGAAATAGAAGCTCAACTTAGTCCAAACATGAAGCACAAAACTTTGGTGTAATTTTAGACAGGTATCTAGATTTAAAAAATCACATAATTTGAAATATTAATTCATGCATTTATAACTAGTACATCTGACTGTTGCATTGGCCTCTTTATAGACCCTCACAACAGACTACAGCTGATTCAAAATGCAGCTGCTTGAATTCTCACGGACACTAGGAAATTTAAACATATGTCTGTTTCTAAGTCACTGCCCTGGCTTCCTATTGTAAGCAGAATCAATTTGAAAGGCCTATTATTTATATAAAGCAATAAATGGCCTTGCACTTATACACCTGTCAGATCACTCAGTTCAGCAGACCTTGGTAACTTAGTTATATGTCATACGTTTTCCGAGTCAAAGGAAGCTGCCTTCTGTATTTGCACTCCTGTGAAATGGAATTCACTTCCCCTAGCTCTGAAATCACTGATTGTAAGAATACCTATTTACAAAAGCATATGAATAGGTATTTATTACTTGAACCTGGGGTGTGGTACCTACACATTATTGACCAGTTCACCCGTTTTAGTACTGGTAGTGTCTTGACCACCAAGAGGTCTTCTAAGATAGTAAAACATTTTATCCATGATTGGATCAGTGTGCATGGACCACCAGAAAAGTTATTTAGTGACAATGGTGGTGAGTTTAATAACAAAGAAGTGAGAGACATGGCTGAGAACTTTAATATTGAAGTTAAGACAACACCTGCTTACAGCCCTTGGAGCAATGGACTGTTAACGCACCATAATCAAACTTTGACTGAAATCTTAATCAGAGTCAAAGCAAGTACTGGATGTGACTGGAGCACTGCCATGGACTGGGCCCTGATGGCAAAGAACTGTATGCAAAGTGTCCATGGTTACAGCCCACATCAGCTGGTGTTCGGGCAGAATCCCAACCTGCCCTCTGTGTTAATATACAAAGCCCCATCTCTAGAGGGCACCACCAGGAGTGAATGGGTTTGTAACCCACTTTTAGTCAGATGACTTTTATTTTTGCGGGCCCACTTCCGGTGTTGCCCCAAGCGTTCCAACCTTTTTAAAGCCCTGCCTTAAAGTTCACTTCCTCCTCCGTCTCCACTGTGGCTGTGGCGTGCTCTGTTTGGCGTTTCCTAAATGACTCAATGCAGTTCTTCATATCTGCATCGCTAATTTGATTCATGGTGAGTCTGTTATCTTGTAGCAGCCTTGTTAATGTTTAAAACTACCGTTCCCTGCTCATTAAAGTGTTGTTTTACCAGAATTGCTGGCGTTGTGACTTCAGAACTTCAATAGGATTCTGTCCTTAATAGACACTGGCCCGCACATTGAGGCTAAGTACTCCTCACTACATTGAAAAGGTAAACCGATTATTTTTTAATGTACAATCAAAGCCGAATTGTGGACAAAGGCCGGATATATGCACTCTATTGTTGTTTGGTGCATCGGGTGTATTTTGTGCGTGTTTTGGCACTTTATGTATTGACACTAAAGCAGCAACAAAGTTTGTGTGCCGGTAAAATCAATTGAAAAGAATGTAGTTACATTTTTATTTAAACTTAATATTGCGCAATATCTTTATTTTTCCCCTTTACTTTAGAATTTTGAAAGATTTAATGAATTTATTTTTTTATTTCCTTTGATTGAGAATTTTGAAAGTGCACTTTAAAAATTGATTGACTTAAAATATATTCTGAATTACATTATTTTTGGTTGATCATTCTTCAA
>JAOXNZ010000098.1:9683739-9693777 GCA_028566095.1 Kryptolebias brasiliensis | reverse complement strand
TTTAAGAGTTACCAATTAACCTAACATGCATGTTTTTGGTCTGTGGGAGGAAACCGGAATACCCGGAGTAAACCCACATGTGCACAGGGAGAACATGCAAACTCCACCCCACTTTAAACGTTGACAGTTCATTTAAGTTGCATCATTTAACACTTAAAGAGCCACACTGACAAATCTTTAAATGTATAAATGTTAACCACAGAGCATTTCTGGAAATGATCTTTAAACACCAAAGGGAAATTCAAGGAAGTATCATGTTTTTTTATTGTTATTGTTCAATCTTTTTGTCGCAGTGTGCGAGTGCTTGCAAATAATAGTCACCATCATTGTGATCCAGGATAATGACTGACACCATCTTTTCACTGATATTCTGCAATACTTGATCTTTTGTTTGCAATTTTATCAATTTACCCTATAAGACTATTTGAAGTTAAACTCTTTTCAAAGGGCTCCTGATAGGAAAGTACACTTTCAGGCATACAAATGACCATATGAACATATAGGCCCTTAATTAAACGGCCTCAAGCAGCACCAGCTAATTCCACATGAAAATCTACACACAAAAAATCATGCTCTGCAATCAATAAGGTTGTCATGGAGGATCCTATTCACAGCAGTGAATAGGAATAGCAAGCAGGCAATCTTCTGGAAGTCAGCACTTGTGCCAAATGGAGCGTAAAAACACATTCAAACACAGCAAAAACTCAGCTTCTCAATGTGGCTTTAACAAAAGACTTGAATCTACTCGCGCATAGCTTATTAATATTTTAGTTTCTGTCTTTTTGTGTAAGACCCAGCAGAAAACACTGGTAGTAAACCTAAAGATCTGAAAGGTAGAGTACAGACTGTAACAGAAGGGCTGAATTAGCAGCTAGCATGAACACCAGCTAGGTCACTTAGCAAGATGTATCTGTTCCAATCAGAGCGTTGAAGAGAATTTTCAACATACTTCATTACAAGATCAATGTGGTTAATTTCCAGAGCTGACATCCACATCAGTTAGCCTCTAACCAGTTTTCTTTTTTTCTGCTGTGTCTATTTTTTATACACCATCTTATTTAGAGAATATCCACAGGTCAGACGTAACCCTAGAAGTAATGGTGCGGAGGTGAACCTGAGTCTCAAGTCCCATAATTGTCAGGGATTTTCAGCAGTGTCAACATGTTGACAACTGGACTTCCACACTGACTGATGGCCTGCTGATAGGTTCTGTCAACAACCTGATTTAACGAGAGCAGAGGAAGTCTGTCTGAGAACCCTGCAATTACCAGTTACTGTATGTATCCAAACCAAGGTAGTTTCAGATTTTTATGTCACGCTGTGAAAAACTATTTATTGCCTGTTACCATGAAAGATGGGCAGTCATGTATTTGCCTGTGTCTGTCTGTGTTTGCATGTGTTCGTCTGTCTGTCTGGTAGCAAAATGCCTAATGAACGAGACAATAAATTTGACTGAAACTTACAGAAAGTAATCACTGGATATACATCTACAACTGATTATATTTTGGAACTGCCCTGATTTAAGATGGCTGACACAGTTAATCAAATTTAGCAAACCTAAAAAAGCTCAGTCATCTTTACAGATACTGAGCTAAATTTTGGTATAATAGTAGCTGGGAACCATCCCCAACTCATACTCTGAGTGCTTTCAATGCAGTCTCTTTATAAAGTCTGCTTGGAACTCTAACACTAGCAGAATATAACATGTAGACTATCACTATTTCAGGGATATTATTGCAAGCACAGAGTGCTGTAATAGTATATATTTCCCACAATCCAATGCGAGCATGGATAGAAAAAACAGGGATGTAACTCCTTTAATTAAACATTTCACATAGCTGGGCACAATCATTTAAAAAAAATAATTAATCACTCTTGTTGGATCAGTCTATTTAAAGGCGTTGCTGATGGGTTACCAAGGTTGCGTTTTGCTGGAAATTGATTTTTTTTCCCAATTTACACCAATATCATTTGCCAGCGAGCTGCAGAAGACCCATGTAAATAGTGTGACGTGAACAGAAATAGAACAAAGACAAGGCAGTCAGTATATTTCATTTTACTGCAACTAAAGCTTTTTTTTTATAAACTTTAGTAAAATAGAAATGTGCAACCTCCTAAAACAGTTTGCGGTTGTACTGCTTTGTTGAAATATGCTGTCATCAAGTTACTGTGATGCAAGTTGTGGTGGCTTTCTCAGAGCAGTGCCTAAATGGTGCATATATTGAGTTTGTTCTGTGTTGCATGAAATAAAACTTTTTATTATGATATTTAGCATTATGATTTGACAAACTGACAGGTAAGCAATATAAGAGGCACAAGTTTCTGCCAAATCTTATTGTGCAAATCATTGGTTTTAGATGGATTTCTGCCATCCACCAACATCACGGTTACTACAAATTTCCCTTTTTTACTTTATTGTTAAACTTTCTTTGGTAACTGTTTGGACCACTTATTCTTGTTTATCACTGGTTTGATGTATTTAGAGCATCTCACACAGCCAAGTCATCTGCTCCTCGCTCCAGCCTTATGAAAGTGAGTCACAACTTTGTCAGCACTCAGCATCAACCTGTCCCACTAATTGCCACACTTGAATGAAGTCTTGCCCTTCTAACATCCATTTATCATGCTCTAATTGAAACCAAACCAATTCACATCAGCTTTGTGAGATAATGATTGTAATTGTCGCAAACACTTAGTCACTTTTAGTTAGTTTAGGTGATCATCTTGTCTGAATTTGCCACAGCTCTTTTTGAGGGGCCTAGGGGAACATTTGGCTTTGATGAGTCGAAATAAAAATGCTGAATTGTTTAAATCTTTGCAGAGAAAAAATTAAGTATTTGAATCCTATATAACAATCTGGGTGCATTCACACCAGCCCTGTTCAGTCCGCTTTAATCAAACTCTAGTTTGTTTGCCTAGAAAGTCCGGTTCGTTTGGGGAGGTGTGAATGCGCAATCGAACTCTGATGCGGGCCAAAAAAGCAAACTCTGGTCCGCCTAAAAACCTAGGTCTCGGTTCGGTTGAAGTGTACTCTGGCGTGGTTCGAATGCATATGTGAATGCAAGTGGACCAGAGACCGCTCCAAAAGCAGGAAGCAGACTATAGCACAAGGCCTTCTGGGTAAATACAACCAAAACAAACGTGCGTTTCTACCACTAGCGGGAGAAATGACTCGTGGTCAGACGTGGAGTGAAGAGAAGGTAAAGGTCTTCTGCCTCATCTTCCGCTCATGCTGAGCCCGATGTTGAAAAAATATTTGTTTGGCACATGTACCACAGACAAAACAGAAATCCTAAAACTGCTCAAATTTGACGCCACTCCGTTTTTGTTTATTTTTCCAGACGAATGAAGTTGCGCTCAGTGTCTTCTTCAGATGTTTTCGTGTTGCTTCCTTCAGTAGTTCTTGGTGCAGCGCCCCCACAGGTGAGGGGGGGAACAGGTTGCTCGAAGGGTTTGGCTTGATTGACTCAGTTGAACGTGTAACAAATGTTGCAATTTTGGTCCCCAATCGAACCGAGTCTACCGGACTATCATGTGTGAATACAGCCTCTGTTCCTGCTGGAAACATGATCACCGTTTTGCTGCTGTTACAAACAGAGCTGCAGAGAGGTATTATGTTTAGGATCCATAATTGCAGTTTGCCCAACAGTCTCTGACACTGCTTTCTGCTCTGAAGTGGGCGAGATAATAATGATGTTGACAGACCCCCCCCCCCCCCTCTCTCTCTTTTTTTTCTTTCTTTTTCTTTTTTAACCCGAGCAGCTGTCAGAAGAGATGCGCTTGCGCGTCTCCGCACAAACACAAACGCGGTTCCGCCGGGCGGTGCGGCTCAACTCTGTCCCTCAAAGTGCGCATAAATGGAGACAGGAATTATTGCTACGGATCAACCAGCTGAGTTTGGGATAAACCGTGCAGCGGGTTTCATTCTGCCGTGATCAGGACTTTGTTTGGAACCAACCTCCTCTTTTTTTAGAGGAATTCTGAAAATCCAACAAAGAAGCGGTGTTTGCAGACTGATAAGTCTGAGGACGCGGATCCAGCGCGGCGCACCAGGTAACCCAAACACTTTACAGCATTTTTTGTCTTCTTCTTCTTTTTTTCTGTTCGAAATTGTCTCCAACTTTTAAGGCTATTTCCCATTTTTGTCATTTTATTGCTTTGCAGAAGTTGTTTCCACCATGAATCAAACGGCAGGAGCCACTAATGCGTACCGCAGATGCTCCAAAGGAGGCAAGGTAAGAGAAGGACTTCCTGGCCAAGTTTGGTCCAAACTCGCCGACAGACGCGGCTTTTCAGAACTTTGTCCCTGGATGTTGGTTTGTAAGCTCGCGGAAGGCTTTAGATGTTGCTTCCAGTATTTTGGGTCATTGCGCGTCAGTGCTCTCTGGAGATGAACCGAACAGAACCGTTTACCAGAATTTGGAAACTTTTGCATCATTTTTTTTTTATTGTTTTGATTATCGCCATTGTTTCATAACCCGTCCCTATGTTTTGTGTATGCCTTTGACCTGCTACATGTTCACCATGCAGTGCTGTTTTACCAAGCGTGTGACCCACATTTGTCTGCCTCTGCCTCTGCTGCTGCTGCTGCTGTGTGGATGCACAGCAGTCAACAGGGTGAGGAGAAGGGAAAGGAGGGTTGAGGATCAGGATGAAAGGCT
This sequence comes from Kryptolebias brasiliensis, assembly GCA_028566095.1. Lineage (NCBI taxonomy): Eukaryota > Metazoa > Chordata > Actinopteri > Cyprinodontiformes > Rivulidae > Kryptolebias > Kryptolebias brasiliensis. Next base: position 9,689,116 of record JAOXNZ010000098.1, on the reverse strand, counting down.
GTGGATGCAAAGCTGCAGAACGTGGGAGGACAGAGCGGATAAGGAGTGAGGAGGAGCGAGGACAACATGACAGACTTTACCCATGAAAACCCATTTAAAGTGGAGCAGGATCTGGTTTCTGGGGTTCTACTGCCATCCCACAACATTTCACTCTGTCAGAGATGAAGTCTGAAAACTTTATGATACAGTGAACAACCTCAACTCCTCACTGTTCACAAAAAATGTAGCCAAACATAATCAGATGAAGAGAAGTAGTATTTGTTCATAAAACGGCACATTACTTTGCAAAGGTTTCAAATCACCCATATATATTTTTTTAATTTTCCTTCAAGGACCCAGATTTTTTTTTCTTCTATAGAATTTGTCATTTTTCATTCCAGTCTTTGTACCTGACCATTTTCTTTACAATTTTGTTTATTTAATTATTTTTTTGTCAGTTCAGCAACTTAACTGACTTTTAATGAATCACTCAGGCATAAATAAGACTACCAGACTTAATGGATGAACTAGTGTTGTCTAGACATAATCTTTTCTTTGTAGGTAATTTTTAAATTGGCAGCAAGCTGCCAAGGATCAACTAATAACAACTCGTATTTGTTGTTTATCCACACTGGTGGATACAATTGAATGGCTAACCATCAAGATAATGCTTATATCGGGCATAAAATACAAACTGAATGGGTGAATATTTAATTAAAGATAATCCATAAATATTCAGAGCAACTAGCTTAGGCCCCATCCCTCAGAGGATGATTGCCCCATTACATTCAGCCAACTTCCACAACTCATTAGAACAAGGCTGGATTGCTGCAAATTTGGAAAATCATAACGCTGCTGAGCTCTTAGTACTCACTAAATGGGGTTTTCTCTGTTATATTCTGCGTCCCAGAAATGCTCCTCTGCGCCCTCATCATGGTCTATGCGTCCGCCCTGACACACAGACTGTGGACCATGTCAAGACGCAGCTATTTGCTAGAATATAGCACCATACTAGCACACTATTACAATGAGTAGAACGTCTGTGCCAGGTTGTTTCCATGAACTGGTCATATTAACTGCATATTCTAGACATGAGGCCTGCAAACATCATCCATGTTCTGATAGATTTTTTTTGTCATCCTGTGTGAAGGAAGCTTTAGGATAATAGATAAATGGTAAAAAAGGGTACTAATGATAAAATTATAATGTTATATTCTTTAAAAAGAGCAATAAAATGTATATAAAAAAGAAGAGGCATTCAGGTATAAAAAATAAAGACAGCTTGCAGTTTAAAAAGGAGCCAAAACTTCTTGCTACAACTAATGAGTCCAGAAAATATATGCTGAATAATAAAAGATGTCCATGTCTAACATTAACTGTTTGCAAACCAGTATTGTTAAAGAAGTCTTTAATAGCTATAAAAAAAAGCCTAAAATATATATTTAATATGGCTTATTGATCAAAATTCAAAGTGATGATGAATTGTTGTTGGAGAACTTTTACTAAATTGATCAAAACCTATATTTTCCATGTTCTGTGAAGCTTCAACTCCAGATGAAATCAGATAAAATCCACTGCCGTGGAACATAAGTGGTGAAAACGAAAGGTTAGGAACCATGAGTCCTGACTGAATATTTGATATGTTGTGTTGACTTTTGTCCTCCACGTTCTGTTCTTCCTGTTTGTAGTATTCTGTTTTGTTTTGTTTTGTTTTCCCCAGCAGGTTGATATAATTGTCCATGGAATATTTATGGTGTCCTTTCAGTCCCAGCTTGTTCTAATTCGGGGGTGTTTCGTCTCATCTTTCCCATCAACATCGAGTGAGAAAATAGATTCTGACTGAGCAGCTCTCCTGACAACAGGATCTGTTTCAGTGTGTGTCCTGTGGCCACTTTTAGCCCACCAGCAGAATAATATCAAACACTTTTTTTGTTGTTGTTTTCTAATTGTGCCGGTTTAAAGCTTCCAGGATGCAGAGGTTTTCTCTCTCTCGCTCTCTCCCTCGCTTTCTGTGGACTTTCTATTTCCAGTCCTGTTGATGGTGGATCGCTGCTGAGACGATTCATTGTTGATTCATGATGCTCAACTTTGGCCTGCGTGTGTTCGGCAGACCTGCGAACTGAATGAACCTCAAGTGGTCATGGTTGTCAAGTTTGTGACAATGTTTGACAGGTTTCTAAACACCTGAAAAAAACAGAGACTATGTGCAAGGGGGCTTTAGATAATTTTTTAGATCCCTGACAAATTTACTTGACATTAGAAATCAGACGGTGATAATGAACTAGTTTTTTTTTTTGTTTTTTTTTTGTCAAAACAAGATGAATGCACTGGGATGCAAAAATAAGGTAATTCCAGCACAGCTTTACTGAAAATAAAATGTGTTAGTTGCTAAACGGGCCATTACAACTTATTAGCAAAAATTAGCTGCATTTTTTTAGTTTAGGAAGAATCATTGAGGATAAAAATGGAATACAATCCAGCATCACATCACAGTAAATCTGCTTTATTTACAAGTCTTTAAGTGATGTTGATTGTCATACTGTCTCTTGTCCTTTTGTGTGAACATGCGTTTTCCTTCATTGGTTACTATTAACTCTAAATTTAGAGTTACAGAAAATTCCAATTCACGATTTTAAATTGTGACAGGTGTGTTGCTTTTTTTATTATTATTTTGACAAAATTTTGATATTTTGCAGACAAAATCCGTGGTGATTTTTGTTGATGTGTACGGGTCACAAGTTTCAACTTGTGTGCTTACAAATCACTTCTTCTACCTTGCAAATATGGACATTTTTAACAGCACATACAGAAACAGTTTTGCCCACATGAAAACGAATGAAATGTAATGTAAATCAGACTAAAAAGTAGAAATAAACTTCTCTAGAAACCTTTCCATGTTAAAAGGTAAATCTGGAGGATTTGGATAATGTAAATGCTACTGAAGTGGATGTTTCCGGTCAGAATATGAGGTGTGGTTAAAAAATAATAAATTAAAAAGGGGAAAATGTTAAGAAAAGAAGAAAAAAGTGTAACCAATGGACAGCTATACAAAGCTCTGACAGATAATGTCTTCTTTCTATATTAAGAAAAAAAACTATCATTACGTGTGATTTTGTTTTCATGGTTAGCAGATCAAATATAGCAAAATAAACAACCAAGTGTGTATTTTGAATGTGAAAAAAAAAAAATCCTGATATGTTGAAAGTCAAATATCAAAAGTCTCAAAAATGGCACAAAAAGAAAAGATAACAGAGGAGATATCTGTAAGGTCTTGAGTGTCCTTCAAACTCAATCTCTTAAACACAAACCTTATAGCCTTTGAGGCCTGTTTTTGACGTGAGTTTGAGTCTGCAGGGTTGCTCCGTGCTCTGATGTGGAGTTTTAGCTCGGTTTTAAACCCTTTCTAAGAGTTTGTGAATTTGGAAGCATTCCAGTGGGACTCCACTTAGTTCAACTGTTGCTGTACCACACATGCTTCTCTCCTCTACCACACAATGAGCACAAACCAAGCATGTTGTATTTGGTGGCAGGATGTTTGGCTGAATGTGAGATCATCTCCCTGCTGGTTGTTTAGGTTCTTATCTGCAAAATTGTACTTGCACTGCATTTCTTAGTTAAACTTCCATACTGAACTTAATTGAAAGTATTCAATTATATTAATATGTCTTCTTGACCATTTGGATCACCCTTTAAACACTACAACAGTGACATCAGAGTATTTACACCTTATACTTTAATTTTAAGAATTAAAAAGTGAGTTTATATCCATTTTCTGTGGATCAAGTTAAAAGTAATGTGATTTTATCTCAATTGGTTAGACTTTATCAAAGCTCAAAAACAATTACAGCATTTTTCAGTCAGTCAGCAGTGTGCAAAAGGTTTCATATCACTCCTAATTATTTTATTTTCTTTCAAAGCAGCCAGACTTTCTTGTAATCTCTTAAAGCAGTCTTGATCAATATTTCTTCAGACTTTCTGAAGGTCTTTCAAAGTGTATTTTTAGACTGTAATGCGTTTTGGATACAAGAAATAATCCAGCAAAGATCTGACACAGGACCTGAGATATGCCTCACCCTTCATTTGATCATCTGAATGACAAGTCTTCATCTAATAGCTCTTTGGGAACCACTTTGTTGGTAAAGCTGAATTATTGTTTTCTGTGCTGCTGGTAGTAAACAATCTTAATAGGTTTCTTTGATAAGGTCTGATATGTGTCAACATGACACTGATTCATCTGTTGATTTCAATTTTATGCCTGAATGATTCATACGTCACAGTTAAGTGACAAACAAAAAGCCATCTAAATATGGTCAGGCACTGGACTAAAACTGAGTTTTGATTTGGACTTTACCTGCTTTTTAACTATGAAAGACCTTCAGAAAGCCGTAAGAATTATTGATCAAGACAAATGTAAAAGATTACAAGAAACTTTGGCTCTGTTGAGTCGTTCATTTTAAAAATGAACAGTTCAAGACTTTTGCACAATGTGGACATTTATATTTAAAAAATCAACAACTACAAGCTGAATTACAACATTTTCCTTACAGTACTTTTACTTAAGGACTAAGTATGTGCTTTTTTAATCTGTCAGTGAAAAAAATTAAAATCAAAATCTGATTTTGCACTTCTGCAATAATCTAATGAGATGGCCACTAGAGGGCAGTGTTGTACTGCAAAACTAAACCTGTAAGCGTCTCTGTTCGGTACTTTAGTTCAATTTTATGGAGTCAAACACAATAACACCTTTTATTTCACTTTTAAAAAGCATGTGGTTATGCATATTACAGAAGGTTACTAAGGTGAAAAAATGTTGTAGCACTTGTTTTGACTTGTATTGGAGTTACATTTTTTAAAAACACTGTATATTTTTTTAATACCTATATTTTTATGTATTCAGATACATTTTAAACACCTGAGTTTATTGGTGCTTTTTGTCTCCCTTTTCATTATCCTCTATTTCTCCAATGTTTTCTCTATGGTTGAGACTTTCTGACCCTGTGCATTAGTGACAGGTTGTAAAAATTCTTATGGTTTTGCCACAAATTTAATAAATAGGATTTTGCAGCTGGAGATATCCCAGCACTTCTCCGGGATCAATGCAGAGCTTAACTTTCTCTCTTTCTTCCTCTTCAGTTCCTGCTGCTCCTTTTTCTTTTCCTCGTCTCGGTCACAGCAGGCTAGTTTGATTATCTTGGCCCCTGACAGCCCTGCGGTCCTGCGTGCGCACTCTAAATCCCAATTAGCTCTTCTAGGTTTTTTTTTTGAGTCGTTTGCAACTTTGCTAATCTCTGCATAGGCGAAGCCCAGAAAATCCCCCACCCCGTTCTTTTTTCCTTTTTCTTTCTTTCTTTTTTTTTTTGATTAGAGATTCATGATGAGAATATGAAAGTTTAATTTG
>JAOXNZ010000098.1:9655154-9669254 GCA_028566095.1 Kryptolebias brasiliensis | reverse complement strand
ACACAAGAAAGCTTTGCACAGAAGTGACCACAAACAATGAACTGATTGTTTGACTTACCCTTTTGACATAGAAGTCCCTGATTTTTCTTCTTTTGGGCTCTAGTGTGCCGGACATCTTGATCAGAACGTTTCTCGTCTCGAGTGCAGGCGGGAACCTCATTTACATCAGCGAATCACATTAAAGCTTACAAGTTGGACCCAACTCAGCCTGGCAACTCACGTCCGTTTTTGTTAGCAGGCAAAAAGACATTCTGAATTTTTTGGTGGAAAACTTCACTGCACGCCCTAACAAGTAAATTTCAAGGGCGTGCAGGAAAAAACTGGGCGTGTTTTTTGATAATTGGGCGTGCAAATCACGCCCGGATGCCTCGCTGGTTAAAACTATGTTTGAAAGGCTAAATGTTAATCTCATGCTAAAACCTGAGCATGGATTCACATTTTGCCCTAGAGAAAAATAAAAAAAAAACACCTACAAAAAGACTTTAAAATATTTTTTTTTCTTAAAGTTTGTGTGTACTCTACCAGTCATGTATGGTGGCTCTATGTAAGAATTTATGCAGTAGCCATCAAGACTCCAACAGATTTTCTCTCTTCGGCAGAGCTCCCATGCAGCTCGGTAGCTTTTGGCAGCTGTCTGCTCTCTTAACAACATTTTTTTTGTGGAGCTTCCCAGCATAGTAGCACTTACCCATCCCTGACCAGCTGTATTTTTCTGCAGTTTTTACCATCAGGCAGCTACTGTCTATTTCAGCACAAACAACTTTGTAGTGCTTGTTGTTGAGGCTAGCTTGTTGGGTCAAACGGGATTTATGTGTCACAGTCAATGTGTAAACTTTGACTAAAAGAGAAGCTATAATCTGAGGATTTTATATGTTGTTGTGTGTTATTGTAGTTACCTTTTAATCATTCTTCTGACAAAGCTATTTTGAGTAGTTACGAGGGAAATTCATGAAAAATGTAGGCTTGGTTTAAAAGAAGCACCTGTCTTTGGAGCTGCTGTGTTCCTCCTCTGTCAGCAGTCCAGCTGGTGTCGAGGGAGCCTCATCTCCCCCATTAGGTTGTTTTGACAGCCATATCCACTGTAATTAATACCAAGCACTCTTAAATGAGATTTACGTGAGACATGCTGTTTTGCACCTCCCAGCTGGTGGGAGATGCTCTGTGAGCTGCTGCTGAGAATTTAAGGCTCTCAGCTCCCTGGCCGCATCATCAGTGGCGTGTTTTATTCAGTCCAGTAAACACATAAATTCAGAAGATTTCAGAGGAATATTGATTTTTAAAGCTTCAGACTGAAAGTAAAGCAGGCTCTATCTTGAAAGCAGACAGAACACAAAACAAAAATGGGGGTCTGTTTATAATAAAAATTACAACCTGCAAAGTGGAAGTACAGAAATACAATAATAGGGACCCCTGACACTGTAGTACCTATTGGTACTAAGTACATTAGTACAAGTAATTAGTTCACATTTTCTTCTTTTTGATGTGTGAAAATAGAACGAAGAAAATCAATATGAGGTAATGACTCTGTATTGATTAAATCACATATTCATTAAAATGTATTACCTTTGTTTTGAATGAAACACAGAAGGTTTGCAGAGATGAAGCTTACTCATGATGCAAAATATGTACCTGCTTTTGAGTACTTCATATCTTTAAATATTAGTTTTTGTGCTTACTTTGCTGCCACTTTATAGCTATGAATGTTTGTACCTCTAGATGTAAAATGTAACAATTCATAACTGTATTTTTCATTTTTATAATTATTTGAATGTAGTGCAACAAAGTAAATGTGATTAATTTGAGTAAAAACTTTAAGAAACATGTTACTTAAATTGTTAATTTCAAAACATCTTTATTAGATTAGGGTCACAAAAATACTGAGTTTATGTTATTTTAGTTATGAGCTTGAGTCCATTTTTGTACTGGTTCAGTAAACAGGTGGAATTTGATGGAACATTTCAGATGATGAGCGCTGGCAAGATGCAACATAACAAGTCCAAGTCATAATACTACCACCCCCATGTTTCACAGGGGATATAATTTTCTTTGTCTTATCTGTCAACAAAAACATATTTGTCAACATCCTCCTGGGTCATTTGCAAATTGTTCGTTGTTATTTGCAAAGTGGATTATTTCTTTATTACCCCACAAACTGGTTCAAGCTTTCTTCTTTGTAAAATGAAGAGATTAATGGTCTTTTTTTTCCACAATGTTCACAATGTTTTGAATATTTACAAAGATGTTGAAGGGTGGAGTCCTAATCTTATATAGAAGTGTAATACACACAATTTGTTTTCCCTATAATTTTCTGTTATTTTCATTTTTTTCTCTATTTTAGTTGTAGAAGAAAGGTTTAAACTTTGATGTGGTTAAAAAAACAAAACAATGGGGAACTTATTTCTGCTTCTGAACAAGCTTTGGGTGTAAGGAATGAACACCTCAAATTAACAACTATAAAATAAATAAATATATATGCACCCACTGAGGTAACGTTTTACTTTTATTATTTTAGTTTGTAAATCCACAGTAAAACATTAAGTAATAAAACATAAAGTCTAGTTTAGTTTAATTATCTAAGGATATTTTTTTCACCCTTATTAACCTTTTGTGGATCCCAGTAGGGAATGTACCAACACAACAAGGTGAAAACATTTGATTTAGACTGATATTATAGTGCAATAAAACCTGATTGAAGGCATTTAATTATGAGCAGGGCAGACTGAAAGAAGTGAAGCTGTAAAAGCCAAAAATGAACAGTGAGTAAAGAGCACGAGGAAGGTCACAGAGATAAACTTCTTCCCTCAGCAGGTTATAACTTATGACCTTTGAGGATTTATTTGATTAAAAAGGGTATTCAATATTGGAAAAACTGTTCAACATGAAGAAAATCTGAAACGCTAGTGTGTTTTTATCCATGATCATTTTCATCTCTTGGCAAAAAGCATATTTAATAGCAATGCCAGCTTGTTTGCATTTCCCATAATTATCATGATGACTGATAGGAAGAGACTTAAACCTTCTTCAGCTATTTTCCAATGGTAGATTCAATCAGAATCAACACAAGTCACCTTCTATCTGCGCATACATATTTTCGTTTGCCTCCTTGTGTGCATGGAAGGGAAGACTTACAGACCCAATGCTCCGTCTTCTTTCCCGTTATTTAATCAGTCGGTTGGGTTGTAATCCCACCCACTTATGAACCGACTCTCTGTCTGAGGGTCTGGCTGGGATCTACAGCGGGACGGAGAGCTGACAGAAGCCGTGTAAAAGTCCACAAATCCAACCTTTCCGGAGCAGCTTGGAACCGCGGCGGGGAAGGGGGGGCAAGCATGAAGGAAAAGAATCTGATTGAGACTGCAAAAATGCAGGGCAACGTGCTGGTAAGATCTATTATTTGTTGTTGTTGTTGTTTTAACCCAAATGTTTTGCATGACGCCGATTAAGTCATTCCGTCCCTTGTTAAGAACGCGTCTGAGAGGCGGGTGCGCTCTGACGCGCATCCATTGTTCCAACGATAAGAGTGTATTTATTTATTTATTTTTTTACAATTCTTTTAGAAAAATGTTTTCATCCTTTGGAGGAATTTTTAATAGTCCGTGCTGATTTGAATTTCTCGTGTCCTCTGCTGCTGATGGAGTCAGTGGAGGTGAGAGTAAGCGGTGCTAAAAAGTTCAGTCCTCTGTTTTTATATCGAGGGAACTTTGTAATGACTCCTGAGTTTTGCCTTTCTGTCCTTCGCCTCGTCAAGCCTTTGAGGGCAGAGGTAACCTTTTACCCAAGGAGGGTCACCATTAATATTTAAGTGCATAAAGCTGTGAGGTGCAGGATATATATTACTCTGCAGGGAGCTGCAGGCAGTAATATGAACGTTGGTGTGAAGGGATGTGTCCTTAGGGGCTCTTTCAGATATTAAGATTTTAGTTTCTTTTTTTTTATTTTCGAAAATATTACCTTTGATCGTGTATTATGAGGTTTTTCACCCCTCAAGACATTCTGCTGATGTTTTATGAACTTGCTTGACTTTTTGGAATACTCATCAGACTAAACTTTGATTTCTTGATTTGAGCCACGCTTGCTTTATTTCTGGCTGAATAGGCTTTGCTCTGCAAACACTCTGGGCCATGTTGGAAGATGTGGGGCACAGCTGTGTGGAGTCAGGCTTTTTCAAACTCTTCCTTCACTAAAGACCATCTTGTACTCCCCCTCTGGCCTTATTATTCTGTGCAGAGATGTGGAAAGTGTTTTCATTTCTCACTCTCTCCTTCCATGTTTGCATGATAAGTTGTAAACATAGGGTGCTTGGCAAAGGGATTTTGGTCAATTTCCAAATCAGTAACCACTTTTTGCTGATTCATATAGTGAAGAAGTATTTGAGATAGTTTGAAGTGGGAGAAGTTTATGAAGAATTAAAGGTACTCATTGCAATGTCATGAAGACTGGTCAATAAATAAATTAATTAATTAAAAAAACAATTTTTCTACCTCCAAATTAATGCTTTGGTGTCTGTATTGCTATTGTGTCTGCCAACTACATGCATCTTTTACTTACGGAATTGGGTCAACAATGGCAGCGTTTATGAATGAGCCGTTTAGGATCAAGAAGTCTAACAATTTTGATGTATTGGTACGTATTTAAATTCAGAGTTGTTGAGTAAAGTCTGTAGATGAGTTTTTAAAACAATCTTAATTGAAATAAAGTTGAAAACAGGTGGTATTTCATCTGTTTTTTTCAGGAATACATAACTGACTACAGCCAGCCTAATGTCTAATCCTGTGACTTCAGCTTCCACACGGTTTTCAGCAGATTCAACTAATTGCTTTGTTTACATTAAGCGCCTACCCGCATTTCAGAATTGCATATTAATATATCTGACAAATTACTGGTGTAAACTCTTTGAAACTGCACCATATAGTTCAGGATAAATTTTTATGTTAAATTTTTTAGTATGCAATATGTGCCTTTGATATTTTACCTCTAGTAACTAGCTCTTACAACAACTTCAGTTTGGAGAAACAGTTTAATTCTGACCAGATTGATGGACTTATGACCAAAATGGATTGCTTCTGTCTTAAAACAACATCCCAACCAGTAACTTGTTACATGATTATTCCAGAGAAATAGCATGAATTTCCTGCCAGAAGTGCTACAGCTAGCTGCTGTGGGGGCTGTTTGTGCTTACAAACAACCATATTATTCTATGAAAATATCCATGATGGAAAAACTGAGAGTGGAGTTGCTGATCTCCATTTCAGAAGTTCTGAAGGATCATTTTAAATAAAAGCAGTATGTTTTTTTGTGTTTTTCTGTGCAGACGGTCTCTGCTCAGAGATAATAAAAGTCAAATTTAAAAGAATATGTGGCATTTTTTTTAGTTGAATATTTTTAGCTCAGTGTCTCAGTGACACCTACAAGCTCTCAGCATAGTTTACTGATAAAGAAAGGCATACTTCATTATTAGAATTTATATTTTGGCACATTACTATTGTCAAATTAGAAAAACAGCAAAGACCAACATGTCCAATCTGGTCAAGTGATTTTGGTCATTGCATATATACACACAAACAAACTTCAGATTTCTAAGTTACTGAATGAAAATAAGTCTACATTTTTACCTGTATTTTACTTTGTCTTTCTCTTATATTTGTTTTAGATATTTTCTCATACTTGCATCCTGTAAGTCACAGTTTGTTTATTGACCGAGGCAGATGCAACATTATTCAACCTCAAGGGTGTGATTTAGCATGTATTAACATGACAACAAAGCATACGATGTACTCTAGCTTTGGATTTACAGGTTTACTGTAGCAGGTGAGTGCTTTCTTCTCAATGAGCCCCATCCTCTTGGGACAAAGATGAGGTGTAGTTCCTCTGAGGGACACCTTTTCACTAACAGGAAGAAACATCAGCACTGCGTGATTTTTTTAGCACCAAACATGAGCGTTAGGAAGTGTTGTTGTCCGATGGGATGTCTGTCTGTCATTGGAGGAGGTAATATGTGAAAATGGGCGGCAAAAACACCCCCAAGGTGTTAGCCAGCACAGGAGATTGCAGCTACTTGAGCCCGCATCCAGATGCCTCAGCGATAATTACCTTGTAAACATTACCGAGGGATACAACGTCTGTTTTCTCACTCGTTTACTTGTGGTACAGTGTGGAGTGCTCTTCAAGCTTGATGTCTGTTTTTAACACAAATTTGAGACTGTCCTCAAACAGCTCAGATGTTGGTTCTGCGGCTCTCACTTTGTTTGTGCATAATTGCAGTCTGACATGGCAAACATCCCGCCTCAAGGGCACAGACGACAGTGCTGTAATTGAAAAAAAAAGGAGGAATATATTGAACAGAGATTTATTTCTGTCAAAGAAGAGAGGCCTTCAAAGATTTACTATGTGTGGTGCTGTTTTTGCAGATACTATTGAGTTTTCTCAGTTCACGTAAACACTGGTGATCCTACAGTAACATTGTCTCATTAACTACAAAGTTAAAGTTGCAAAGTTGCACAAATGCAAAATATTTCTACATTTGTTCTGTAGGTTGATAGTTTCATCAGTTATGAACGATTTAGACTGGAGATTAACTTATCTTAAATTCAGTTGCGCCTGGCTCTGACATTGTCAGCAAACTTATATTATTCAAGTTGAAACTTGATCTTTCACAATAAGCAGCTAATTGCCTAATTGAAATTACTGAACCACAAGCATGTCTGCACAATTGTTTTAATTATCTTCATCCACTTTAGTGTAAGTAGCTGGGTGAGACTAACAGAAATGTCTGATTTCTACATTGTTTTCCAACATTTGATTAAGTGGACTGATCTACTGTTTACGCCCTTTAAATCTTGTCATCTCATTAAGGCGAGATTAAGCGAGACACCTATGGCCTCCACTCCAATGCAACACTAAAACTATACCTACTGACACAATCACAGAAACCAATAAGCTGGTTGGTGTACACCACAATAATAGTGATCCTTGAAATAGTTGGCTGTGAGATGAAGAGCACAAACCATAGGGAGCATTGTCCCCCACAGAGAAGGGGGCTGGAAGCTAAGAGTAAAGCAACATGGACAGAAATCAGTCAGCTGTCAGAAAAAGAGGAGGGTGCTACAAAGAAAGAAAATATTGCAGTGTGCCCATACCTGAGACTCTGGAGATTGTCAAACAGCACCTCGGAGCTCTTGCTACTCGTCTGAGGAGGTACACTCAAGAAGCAGAAGCCAGGGGAATAAATAGGACTTTCTTCACTACACCATTCATAGTGCACTCTTATTAGCAAGGGAATCCAAAAAAGTTAAAACAAACAAAGAAAAAGAAAGAAAGAAACAAACAAACAAAAAACTGTAGTTGAAGATGTTTTGCTTCCCATCTGGGAACCTTTCGCAATTCAAAACTGGAGGGTGTGCCTGATGGAACTAAGACCTGACCACAACAATCTCTGAGAACAAGAACTCATATTTTCACAGTGGCATACATTCGATACAGAGTCTCATGTAAGAAGAGTTGGAGTGCACCAGCGCCTGTCATGATCCACATCTAAAGAAATTGACCCTCCATGAACACCTAGAGAAGTACAAAGGACCCAGCTGCTCATGGAAGGAACCCACCTAGAGTGGTTGACCCAAGGCTGGACAGTCCTGATTATGAAAGACCGCTTAGAGAGGGACAATTCAATCCAAGCTCCTGTCAGGCATCATAGTGGTTAAGATGAATCAGCGCATGGGTCACATGAGGCACAAAATGGAATTGGCATCAACACCAGGGGAGCCAAGCACCAGCTACTGGTCGACAGAACCGTAGCTTGAGACTGTAAGACCAGACACACAAACCTATGTACTGCTTGGACTGATTACAGGAAAGTCACAAAAAAGACCACAAATGTTAACCATGCTTTTGGATTTTACAGATGAATACAGAAATTTGACCTAAATATATATTTTTATTTTATTATGTAGAAAGAAATTCATGTTTAGATCAGTATATGATCAAGGACGTGAACAACCCAATAAATGAAAAACATGTCTGACTATTTTTCTATGATAGCCACTTGTCAGGTATTTTTATTCTTAAACTGACAAAATATCAATGCTCATCTAAAATATAATGAAAAGAAAACTAAGAAGTCACACACCAAAAATTCAACAACAAAAGGTTTCTCGTTGAACATGTGGCACTTTAAAGATAAATAATTATTCTATCAGGCAAAAGTGATAATCTCAGTGTACAAACTGCCACCTTTATTGGAGATCAGCCTAATTTGCTGCCTGTTATGTTTTCCCCAGAGCACACACTGGAAGCAGCTGTTAACATACTAAATGCTGCTGTTTTGGACCACAAACAGCTGTTTGGCAGTTTGCGACTGCTTGTGCACCTTTAGGCTGACGATTGTATTTTGATGGAGGACCACTGTGGTTGATTTGGTGCTCCACTGCACAGTTAATGCGTTTTCAATACAAACGTTCGCGGCTGTGGGCCAGCGTGTAGGAGTTATGTCAATAGCTCACTTCACTTGTTTTTGTGCTCAGCCGTTTCAAATCACACGAAGAGGAATTGAAATCACAGCACTGTTTGACCGCCTCCACATGCATGCTGCTTTATCGATTGCCGTGCAATGCCTGAAGCACGCTGCAGCATGATTTTCCAGACATCTGGTATCTGTACACCTGTTACTTATAGTCTTGTAGTGCATGAGTGAGTCAGCACCATCAAAGTATGTTTTACACAGCGTTTGCTATATTTTGAGGCTTTGAATAGAATCGTATAAAAATATGACTCAAACACCATTAAGACATTTTGAGCTGTGATGGAAAGAATGCTTAACTTTGCAGCAATTTAGGATTAAATAATGGCAAACTATTCCAATTAGATGTTTTTATAATTACTATAGTAATTTTTGACTTGTCAAACAAAAATTTATATGCACATTCAGAGCAAATTCTACAGAATCATCTTTTCAAAAGGCATAACGCTGGACTGTTTTGGCCACAATGCAGTGAAAATTTGAGCCAGCAGTAAAGTCTGTGTATGCATTACAGATATTTATGTAGTTGACTGGGATTAGCTCTTTGCGGAATCGGAAATGCAGCAGTTTGGGACTGTGGGTCCTGATTTATAGTGACCTTTATGCAGACCGCAGTTTTTCAGTGGTGACAGTGCACAACAGCAGCATTTCATTAAGCATGTTGGAATCGATCATCCTGAGTGTTCCTCTTTTGGCTGCATTTTGTTCGTTGAGCAATCAAGCAAAGCTGGTAGATGGTTGTAGTTCTCTTTTCCAACACAGTAGTTGAAAAAGAAAAAAAAGAAAATAAATAAAAACTTATGACAAGGTTGGTTATTTTTCTAATTTTGTTTGGTCTCATGTGAAGTTATGTTGTGTTATCAAATAATCTTCTGGTGTTCCATTATTCAGCAGTTAATTTAGGTGTCCCAGTTGGACGTTGAGAAGAAGGGCTGAAGAAGCTCAAAATGACTGGAATTAGGGCATAATAGGATGGCTGATCAATACCAGTGATTCCAGTATTACTTTGAAGGCTGTGTTCAGCTTCAGCACAAAAACAAGCTTCTTGCTTAAATTGGTGCCACACTACTCAGACGTTTCTAGTCAGGGAACTAGACAAATCTGAGAGCTTATGTTCCACTTGTAGAATGTTCTTTTTAAAATAGAACTGCTTTCGTATGATTATAGAGGATCATTATGAATGCATTTTTTTTTATTGGTGTTTTGTTGCTCAAATTAGTTGTAGATCTTTTCTATTGCACTCAGAGGCATATGATTGTTAAAACCTTAGTAAAATAAAAATAATAATAATAAAATAGGAATAAATAAGTACAAAATAACTCAGAGATTTTAACCATATCCAAATGTTTTTCATTTGTTCTTGGGATGCCAGGCGAGAGCTTCAGAGTTGTTAACACATTTAATTCTCAAAAAAAAACAGAAGTAATGATAAAACAGAGATGATTGGTATTTTCATTGTATTCTCTAAACTGTAAAAAAAAATCAAACTTGATTGTTTTAAGTTGTTATAACTCCATAACTCCTGTCTATTCCTGTGAGTGAATAACAGAAAATATTTCATCTTGGCTTTAAAAGTAACCAAAAGTGAATCATTTGGCTAGATTGGCCATGATAGTTTTTACAGTTTTTGTTTATATATATAATCTGACAATAGTAATGCGCAAAATGATAAATTAGCTTTGTATTAGTTTCAAATGCAGCTATTTAAATGTAAGATCTGTTAAAAATGTTGTGGATAATTATACTGTAATTTGTAAAAACCCTGTACTTAAATTATATATTTAAATTTCATTACACCATGTAGGTAATTAGATTCCTCAAATAAGCTTCGCAGTGTGGCCCAAGTCTTCTTTCCTCATGCATGCAAATGTCCTACATAAAATCCTTGATATTCAAAATGTTCTTTGTGCATACAATATGTGTCGTCTCAGTCTGTTGTACGCTCTCCACAGAGCTGAGAAATCAATCACCACTTATTCAGGCTACGCCTTGCTGAGTGTCTCAGTAAAATGAGTCTACAGTAGGTGAATATTTTAAGCAGTGCACCTCATTGTTTGCACCTTGAAATTGAGGATTTGTACGAGTTCAGGCCTGACAGCATTGGTGTTCCTTTTATGTGCAGATGCTTTAATTGAGCCAGTTTAGCCACACTGAGTGCTTTGTTCTCGGGTATTACCAAAAGTTATTCATCATAGTTAAACAGAGATTGTTCATGTCTGCTCAGCGAACGTTCATGAAGAATTAGAGTGACACAATTTTAATGAGGTGTGCTGATGAGGTGAATCTGGGTAAAAGCTATTATCTCTTAATTGATTTCTTTAAAGGTGTTTTTAATGGGTGGCATTGTTTTGTAAACACTTAATATTTTGTCTTAATAATAATTCCAGACCCCTTCATCTCAGCCTAAAGTTATCACATACTGTATAGATACATAATCACACCCCTAACATGTAAAGTAACCCTGTAAAAGTCTAGATGTTTCTCAGCTTGACACAGGAACCACAAAACCTTAGATAAATGTTCTCAGCTGATGAATTACAATTATAGGGTCCAGGTTGTCTTATAAATTTCCTTTAAGAAAAAACCTTTGCCGCCTATTGTTTGGTCATCAAAAACATCAGACATCTGTAAAACGTTCTCTAATCTCATTGCAAGCATCTGTGTCTTGCAATCCCATGATGAGCTCCTTTATTTGTATTCTTGTCACCCAGTTTGTATGACGATCTTTACTTTTCTCTCTATTGTTCTGTCAAACAGCCCCTGCTGAGAACTGTAATTTCTTCTTTCTCACTTTCCTCAGCTACATTGGTTAGAACATGCTGAATGATTGCCAACTTTCTTCCTCTGGAGTTCACTCTAGCTTGCACTGAAACTGGTTTCCATGCCATCAGTGCTCTTGCAGACTCTCATGCTATCAACAGTGCTGCTCGTTGTGTGAGGTCTTGGTCTGGGTCCTCATACCCAGAATAGATGATGGTCTTCTCTGGTGTCAGTCAGGACTGGCCTTTTCTATTCCAAACCTAAGTCTTTCACGCTGTATCTCCTCATCTCTCTGGCCACCAGATGAGCAAATGACTTGAGGACTCTTCCTGCTCAGACTTTTGTGATAATGCTGATGATGTTGTAGTTTTTGTAACTTGCTTTTATGTGAGTAGAAGTTAAAGCACAATCTCCAACCTGGAAGACCAGGGTGCACATTTTAGTATGGCCTGTACCCCTCAACCTATCTAACTGGACCTACCAGGAGTACAAAGTTCCTAAACAGCCTAGCTCTAAGGTTTTCTAAGGCACACAAACTACCACACTACTGGCAACGTAATGGACGATAGTGGTCTCCTTTTAAATGGGTAACTCTAAAATTGAAGAGGAGACTGTTGCTTAATGAAAAGTGGGTACATCATATTGTTCTTATTAGCATATCATAGATGCTGGACAAGTGCTTTAACCTAAAAGCTAATATTATCACCATGGCAACTAGGAAAAATTGTATTTTTGCAGCTTAATTCAGTGAAGCAGCCTTTTAGGAATTTGTTATTTGATTTTAAGAAAAAAAAATAGAAAACTTTTCCCTTGATGAAGAAATTAAGGGTTGAAAAGTCACAGATTCCATTTGATCCTTTGAGGGTAAAATAAATATGATGAAATGGATGGCTGGATGGTTGTGTTTAAATTCATCATACGGAAACTATAAGTGCTTGAAAATCATTTGTTGACAATAGCTGGTAAGAATAGTAAAGTGAAGAACATCCTCATTGTCAGATACTTAATCATGGTGTTGCATGTAAAGTCCATGACTGTTCCCATTGTAGAATAAAAAGTTATGGTAACTGACACAAAAGAGGAGACTAAAAAGATGGACAGTCAGGCTCCTCGGATTTGCAAGCATTTATCAAGTACTTTTAAAAATGCACTAAAGCCTTTCTTTAATGGGACATTCAAAAAGGCTGTAAGAGACTCAAAAAAGGTAAAGAAAATCTAAAATAAAAGTTGTTTTAAACATCAAAATGTAAATGTGTCATCTGAGTATTTTTAAAGTTTTGTTGTTGTCCAAGTTTTATCCCAGCAGCAAAACTAATTAACCTTGACGCAAACTGAAGGTGAGGTGAGTGTGATGAATTACCCATCACAAGTAAGTGTCACGTTTCTGTGGGGTAATTTACACATAATGTGGTACAATTACTATAAACTGCCCTCAAGGAAACAACATCAATCTAAAGCATGTAAAATAATGTGAAAAATGGTCAGTCTAAGCTGCAAAAACTGTACTCAAGTTAAATCACCTCAAAACATAAATAAAGTCCCTTGAAGGTCAAATGTGGTTTATTTTGAACATTGATATTAGGAGAAACAATTGGCTGTTTTGTAAAGAAAAAAACATGCATTTACATTAGAAGAAGGGTGGCACAGTGGTGCAATGGTTATACCTGTCTCCGCTCAGCGAGAGGGTCACATGGTCGCCTCCTGGCCTGGGGCCTTTCTGGGTGGAGTTTGCATATTTTCACCGGTAATTGATAACTTTAATTTGTCTTTAGGTAAGAGTGTGAATGGTGGTCTCTATGTGGCCCTGTGATGGACTTGCAATCTGTCCAGGGTGTACACCGTCTCTCACACAGTGACTGCTGGAGATGGACACCAGCTCCTATGTGTCCTGGATAGGAGAAGCGAGTAAAAAAAAATATATGGATGTATATGTGGTGTTGTTCTTTCAGCTGCTCCCTTCTTTAGGGGTTGTCATAGTGAGCAAACTCATACAAACAATTTGGCAATTGTTTCATGCCAGATGCCCTTCCTGTCACAACCTGGGCTTGAACCAGCAGCCTCAGAATTACAAGACTGCTGCACTGACAACCAAAGCTACCATACACAACTACACGACAGAAAAATATGTTTTCTTAGTGTGAGTTCCACAATAAACTTTCTTTTAGATAGTGGCACCGGGGCGGGATGTGCGAGCATGTTAGTAAGTATTTCCTCTGCTGTTTATATAGAGCTTTTTCATCCAACAAACAGAAATATAACGTCATAAACATTGTTCTGGCTATCTTGACATGAGAGTAAACCAAGTGGTTTCCTAATTTTTTCATTTGGGGCAGCTTTTGCCCAAAGGTATGGAGGTTGCCTCCCAAATGGAGAATTGGGGATTCAATTCTCAGGCCTTGCAGCATGCCAAAGTGTCCCTGGGCAAGACATTAAACACCCAACTGCTCCCCATATGCTTATTATGGCATGAGTGAAAACATAGTAAGTGCTGAATATGGAGTGCAACATAATTAACAAAAAGTATGTGTCTGTTTGAATGAGAAACTTTGTAAAGTCCTTTGATGAAAATCACATAAAGATAATAACAAAACAGATTGCAGTCTAAAGAGGCACATTATGCATGTGGACCAATATTAGTTCTCAGACTTTTTATTCTATTTTCACTTCAGAAAAAAAACATAAAACTTTCTAATTACGCATGTCCGTCATAATGCATTTTAGACAGTATGGCTGACATGAAAATCATTTTTATGCCAAGGTCTCAATCAAGTCTTTAACTGTGCAAATTCATTGCAATAATAATAATAAAAACAAAAAAGACACAC
>JAOXNZ010000098.1:9615092-9626392 GCA_028566095.1 Kryptolebias brasiliensis | reverse complement strand
CCAGTGTCCCCCCTCATGCAGATCAGGTGATTTAAAGGCCTGTTTCTGACTTTCGATGAGCCACATTTTCAAGCAAAGCTCTCAGCTTCCCCTCACACCTCCCCGGGCAGACGCCATACATTTCTAAAGTGCGAGAAGACGTCCCATTTCCTGCTTAATGTGACTAATTCCAATCACTCTGTAAAATGAAAATGGTTTCCAGCTCATGAAGTATTATCCCTGATGAAAATTCTTCACTTAAAAAGCAAATATTCTTCACTTGCTAAGTAAAAGACAGGGGGGATAAAGTGTGCAACAGCGCGTAGGAATTTATTTTAATGACATTTTGATGGAAATACAAATGTTATTAGAAAACACTTTTCTGTGGTATGTGGCAGATTAGTTCAGTAAAAAATGTGGGATATATTAGAAAAAAAGGCGAGATTTGCTATTGATTCTTTTTTGAAATGACAGATGATTGACTGCAACACACAGCAAAGGCTGAAATATGAATAAGTGATTTTCTCTGAGGACATTTGTCTCTCCGCACAGCTCCTCCGTGACATTTAAATCCAACTTCTCTTCAGATAAATCAATAATTGCATTAAATGCACAAGTTTTCTGTCCAATTATTTTCAGTCGTTCAAGAAAACATTTTCTCTTTTTCAAGTTAGAAAACTGACTAAACAAAAGTTGCTGGGCAAATGCCCAGTGTGAAATTGAACATATTGATTATTTTGTGCCTATTTAGGCCCTGGTTAATGCATTTTGGCCAGCTCACTTGGCTTTAAGTCAAAACTGAGACTGAAATCCACAAAACAAACGAGTTAAAAAACAATCAGGTGATTACTTTAGGTCTTTGTGTTAGTAACAAAGTCGTTATTTTACCTTTTTTTTGTTTTGATCAGATGGATTTGAGATGTGCTTCAGACATGAGGCTTGTTTAGCAATAGTTTTAGTCCCCAAATATGCTCTTTCCTCTGTTTCTTTTTCTGTTTAGACTGCAGTCATTTTTCCTGTAAACCTCTCATTGGTACAGTTTGTAGAGTCAGAAGGGACGAATAAAAAGTGGGCTCAAATGTATGTATTTGAATCAAAACATGAGCAAAGAAATAGCTTAATAAGCAAGGGAGCTGCAGCTCAATGACCATATTCTTCCTGTATTTAAATGTGTGTCTGCTCGTAACCTCCTAATGAAGCAATGGGTACAGCATTAAATCAGTTTAATAAGAAGCAACTCTTCTGTGGATTCATTTGGAACAGCCAAACATTGTTCAAAATAACATAAAAAAGCTGTTGGGAGCTAAGAAGAGTTGCTTCAAACAGAAGTTGAGGTGAACAGATTTAAACTGGAGGTGTGAGTTTACATAAACTTGATAGTTTTTTTTAGTTATGCATCAAAGTTCATCTCACATCAGACAATGGCACAAATGCAGTCACTTTTTTTTTCTCCTTATGGTCAAAAGCAATGAGAAGTGTACTTAAAGTGAAAGCATTTTATGATTTTGCATTTTGTAATAAGACAAAGACTCTTTTCTGTCCTGACATACAAAAAAATGCAAGCACCTAAAATATATAAATCCTATCAAACCTTGAAAAAAGTACATATCTCCTGCCATCTTTCATGCCAGGAATTTAAACTAAGATCATTGTATGTTGAGAAATTATGGAGTTTTAGTTCACTCTTGAAAATAACTTAATTCATAATCTCAGAAGCTACTGCAATATCTCATGTGATTTGTTAGCCTTTGGAGTATGTGTTCTGAATGATTCTCAGCTACGCCCACACCAGATTTTTGCTAAATACTTGTAAAAGTGATTGAGATATAGCCATGTTTGTGTTTGTAAATGTTGATTAGCTGTTGTGGCCATCTTGAGTCAGGTTTATTCCCAAAGTTAATCAGTTGTACAATCAGTCATGTACATCCAATGGCTGTTTTATTAAAATCTGTCTAGTGATTCATAAGATATTTTGCTAACAGACAAACAAACACAAAGACAGGCAGAAACATTATATGATAGAAGCAAGCATGTAAACAGGCTAGCACAGCAGAGTTTACAGATTTCACACGACACAAATAATATGCACATTAACACAAATTGACAGACAGCACTGTTTAATTAGGTTTTTTTTATGAGTTGTGAAAACTTGAAAAATGAATGCAAACTCATTCATGTTAGTGTGAATTAAGTTCATTCAGTTTCAATTCTGCGTGACCTAAACTTTGAGCTAAATCTTGGAAAGTGTGAACTTGTCCAACACTGGCTTCAGAGTTATTCATCTGAACTTTATAGGGTGTTGTAGCACCTACTGGTGTGCCATTTAATTATGTTTTTTTTTTAAACAGCAACCCACCCAGTTCAGACTTGAATTATTACTACACTGTAGGAAAAAAGCATTTTTAAATAAAAAAAAAAAAGTGTAAACAACATCTAAACTGTCCAAAGTCAAAATATCAATGTAAGATTCAGTGTGGCAGTAGCTGAGATTCAGCCCCAACGCCTACCTAAAACCAGCAATTGATAATCACAGTTAAAAAACAAAACACAAAACAAGACAAAATGCTTTAAGTTTTTGCTGTGCTCTTTTAGAAACAGACACAAATTCACCACCCAGGACATTTATCAACCTCACAGCAGCTCGTTGTTTTTAACTCAGGACTTCACACACTTCCTCGGCCCCTGCTGCTGCTCTTTTTGTTGGGTTATTGCTGAGCTGCCTGAATGACAAATCAACCCTCAGCAAACATAGTTTTTCTACTTGGACCACCATCTCCACCGTACGTGAAATTATTCTGCTGGTCCTGTCTGGGAAATGTAATCCAAGTCAACAAAAAGAAAGCTAGAGATACAAAGATTTATTTTCTTCTTCTTTTTGTTCCGTTCCCTTCCAGCATCACATCTGCAAAACAATGTTCGTGCTTTTAACACTTTCTACATGCTCAATGCTTTTAGCCATTGTTCCTGCTCATGCCCTCTCCTGGCTGGTTTCCATTTCTTTTTCCTCCCTGCTGTCCCTCTGAATTTCCCCAGGACTTTATCTTCCCCCATTTCAAATAGGATTTTGACTCAATTTGCCGTGCCTCGTGTCACTTTGCAGGAGAATTCTGCACTTGACATGGACACACTATAAAGCTGCAGAATGAGCAAAATATTATTTGTCAAAACTTTTTCCTCATGCCTCTTGTTATTTGTCATTTCTGAGATTTGTTTCTCTGTGAGAATGACCCCCTCCCTGTGGCACTCAGCAGATGGGGGGTGTCGATCAGTGGAAAGGTGTTGCAGTCGGATTGATGTTGAGGCGAGTTGGTGGTTTGCAGCGGTAAGTGACAGCACCTATTAATTTGGCCATTTAATTTGAACTCCAACAGCGTCAGGCTCCACCACCTTCAATCTCGCCCTGTCATTCAGAACGAGCCTCCAGCCTGTAGCCGCAAACACACACACACAAACACACGTAAAAAACACACATGGGAGACACTAAAAAGCTTTTAATCTGAAGCTGAAACTTCTTCTGCTCCCTCTCCGAGAATGCAAGTGCCCAAAAAGGGGTTTTTAAATCAATCAGACCAATTTTAAACTGCCGCTGCAACATCGCAGCAATGCTTGGGGACAGATGTCAGGGTGTGTAAAACCACTGCAGTCGCAAATTGGGTTCTCTCATCGTGAAGCAAACCCAAATATCCTGAGTAATCTCCAGATTGATCGTTCCTCTGTGAATCTGAGGCTTTATGACAAGTCTTCTCAGCAAGAAATGGACTGCAACAGAGAAAAGTGACTCCACAGTATGAATTTTTAAGTCTTGCCACGTTCTCACCCCCATTCTCACCTTTGCTCCCGCTGCGAAACCCCACCATGACTCATTTAATATCCCAAGGTCAAACTTCTCTTTTATATAGTTGGAAAGATTTCCTTCTCCTCTCAACTTCATGCCAGCAGGACAGATGATTTAACAGCTGTATGTTTAACTGTGATCAGTGGAGCCACATCAAGTGGATATTTTCTATTTAAAATATCAGATTATTTAATTCAAAATTTGAAGAGGTTTTGATGTAAATATCACCCACCACAGCCAAATGAACTTGAAAAACACAAACATGGCTATAAGTGAGTCAATTTTCCAGATATTGACCTGGAAATTGTTGTGGTAGTAGCTGAGACTGATCCCCCAACACATATCAGCACAGTCTGCACAAGATCTTTGCTTAAAATTTTGGCAATGAAGATTTCCAGTGAGCTCTGTATCTCTGGTAGCAAATATCTCATAAACCACTGGACACATTTGATTGAAACTTTCAGGAAATAGTTATTTGATGTACCAATATGCTAATGGTATATAATTAGGATTTATTATTTTTGTGTTGCAAACTCTATCTCTCCTGATTTACACTGTAAGATTAATAGAGAGCAATTTTTATTTATTTTTTTGTTTTGTTTTTCCCAAAACACAAAAACCACACAGTATGCAAGTACTGGTTTGTGCTTATCTAAACATTAAATGTGAAACAAACCCAAAACCAGTTTGATTATAAAATCATTAAATATACTGAATCACACACAAATACCAGTATTCATACAACGAACACTTAGCTCTTCAATTCCAATATTATACTTGTATTGTAGTTCTGTCCCACTATACAATTTATCAATCCTCAGTACATCTCGTTAAAAAAGAAAGACAAACATACAAAAACAAAACAAAAACAACCTCCACTTCAAATTTCCCAATATATAAAGTTTGTTTTTCAAAAAGAATGGTCTTACTGCCCCGGCCTTAGTACTGTAATAGTCTCCAATTATCCTCTGGGCAGGTATTCACTTCGTTTTATTCCAAGTCTGCTTTTAAATTGTCTCTGTGAAGCTCCTGGTCGCAAGATTAACCATGCACATTTACTGTTGACAGCAGAATGTATGCTTATTGTTATATAAACAGAGGATTGACATCTATGTCCAACTGGTGCCCCTTCACAATGACAGCTCTGTGTTTTAAAGGAAGTACTCACTTAAACAAAATTGTGATTCAAAATTTGAGGAATCTGATTGGTTGGCAGCAGCAGGGTTGAAGTATGTGGTGCGTACCTAGTAGTATGCACTCATTTTACATATATTTGTAATGATGGGTGTTTAGTGGTTTGGAAACAAAGACTACAGGTAGCAGAAAACAGGTAGTTAAGATAAGATAAGATAAGATAAACTTTATTGATCCCACAAGGGGGAGGTAGGTGTAATTCAAAAGGTTTATTTGATGAAAACAAACAAAAAAATATATTTTAATAATAAAAAATAGACAGTTGTGAGGAAAGAAAATCCCAGGACTGAAACAAAATTGCACATAAAGGAACCAGGAGTTCCAAGCTAAATTTGGTGAGGCAGTGTTAGGATCTGTGCCTTTTGAGTTATTTTTTGGTGTTCTTTTTGCGTTAGGTTTTATGATTATCCTCTCACTCGTGTTTCTGTAGTTTTGTTATCCTTCTGTTTAAGTTTATTCCCTGTGTTTCTTTATGTTCCTGTATAATATTGGTCCCTGTGCCTCCTTGTGTTCTCTGCCACCTCCCAGTAATGTTCCTGTCAGTCTCTGCTCCTCAGTCCTGCCACGCCCCTCCTCACCTGTTCCTGGTTTCCATTAGTCACAGCTGCAGCTCATTTCCCCATCAGCCCCAGCTTTTATAGTCAGTTTCTTTCCCCTCTCCTTTTCAGAAGTGCATTGTTGGTTTCATGCCATAGTTAGGACATGGCTTGTGTTACCTCACAACCATCTGTATTTAGTTTTCTAGTTTTTTTTGCTGCCCTGTCAGCCCTTTGTTTTCTGTCTTCTTAAAATATGTTAGTTTTGTTTTTGAGCATCACATGTTCACTCGCATTTTGAGTTCCTGTCTCCTTCAGACCTTGACAGGCAGTAGCTGAGGGTCATCTGCAACACACATTGAGTGTGACATCTTGCCATATCACATGGGATAGTAGTTTAACGCTTTATTAATTCTCAGCATAAGATGATCCTAATTTAAAACTCTGGTATGAAAGGCAGCAGATGATATCCATTCCTTCAAGGCTTCCTTTAATTTGTTACAGTTTTAAGATCCTGCTTGTCTAGAAACAAGAGTCCCTGGGAGAACAGTTTTGCATATGACAAAAAATAAAAAGCTTATTTGTTTAAAACTCCAGACATTTTTTTTCCAGCGTCACATATATTGATCCTTTTCTGTAATTTATGTCTTTTGAACGTCGTCAGAATGATTGACCTGCTCCTTTGGCACACATTAATTGATCTCTGGCAGCCCCATAAGTTAAGATGTACGGGCAGTGGCAGATTTTTTTGGAGGTTTTCTGGACCCGACAGCTCCCTCTGTCACCAGCGGATTCGCCAGCGCCTTGGTTTTTATGACACATTTAGAAACTGCAGCCATCCTGAGACATGAGGCTGGATGAGTGCCGCTTTGGATGAAACGAGAGGCTATCCATCTTAAGTCGGACTGGCCGAAGGACAGATTGGAACGCACCAGCATGTGTGAACACAAGAGTGTGGGAGCAGTTTCTTTGAATGAAACCAACTTTGCATGAGTTACTCAGAAAGGAGTGTTCAAATAAAGCAGCTTTGATTGCAAACAGACCTTTATGCCTGAAAGAACAGCATAAACGAAACAATAATAAATGAATACAGGTGTGAATTTTTGGCAGCGATTCGTGGCTCGTGAGGAAAAAGTTGCTTTCAGGTTTCCAGTTTGTTTTTTTGGCTGTCCTCCGTAAGAAATGAACACAAGCTGCTATCTGTTCTGCTCTGACATCAGGATATGTTTTGTTGCAGAGCGTGCACAAAAAGAACTGACTTATTTTCTATCTCTTGTCCACTCAAAGCATTTGAGGTCTTTTTTGATCCGGCAGCTGAAAGAGAATTAAAGCAAGCAGGTCTGCCCTCTGCTGCCCCGATGCATCTTTGTTCCTGCAGGCTGCACTGAACTCTTCAACAAGAAGTAGAATTTTGCTTTAGGTGACAAGATACTGTAAAATGCAATATTCTCCTGTAGGGTTTCCTACTTTTNNNNCCTACTTTTTTTTTTTTTTTTTTTTTTACAAATATAGTTGTTAAAAAATACTAAAATCATCTCTGAATTTTGTGTATAGGATAGATTATAAAAATGTTTTGCAAAGTCTCATCAGCAGAGCCAATATTTTGTGTATATGCCTATCTTGTTATTTTGGAAAGTTGTGTTAAAAAACATGTAAATCAAAAAGATGAGTACATTTTGATTATACAAGGAGAAATATGTTTACACAGCGTCCTTCCATAGAAGTCGTACCTGCTCTTATTCACGTCTGTGATGAGGGAATAAGTTAGTATTTTATTTTTGTTTGTGTTTTTTGTCTCTGTGATATTTTACATCCCGTAAGGCCTCATAAATTCAAATAGGATGACAGATTGTAAGTCTGATGTGTATGAAATGACTCTTTCTGCACTGAGACTGTAAATACAGCTGAATGATGTGGTGTCAGGCCAGCCGACTGCTGAGAGAAACATTGTTTTGATGATTTTTTTTCCTATATTTGCATGTTAAAAAAACTATGTACACAGTTCTTTTGTTTACAACTTTCAAGATTGTTTTTTTCTTTATGTCTTACACTCTCCAGATAATGTTCTTTTGTTGCTCAAGGACAAGTCCCAAGCAAGCAGTGATTAGGGTCTGGCAGATGTGGGAATTAGTTACTTTTCTTTCTCATAATGATTGGGAAAAAAATGTTTTGGTTTGTTTTCTAAATGAGGAGGTCCAATGTGATTCTAAGTATTAAAAAACAGGCATTTCTTGCTAATTTCTGTCTGCATAAAGAATGAAAAGATGAGAATAATTGATAATAATTAAAACTTTATTTAATACTGATTCAGATTATGACGTGTTATAACTGGGTTGATTAAAATTATGTTTGTAATTAAATTAGATTTATGATTAGGACTTGTTACTTATTTGTATAGTGCCTTGGATAACTTTTGTTTGGCGCTATATAAATAAACTGAGTGGAATTATGGTGTGCAAAAATAATTCATTATTATAATTCAAAAAACGCTACTTGAAAGATTTCCTATAACCTTTTATGCCAAAGTATTAAACTGAGATGATCCTGCTGTGGTCAAATCTTGAAAGTAAGGTTACTTGTGTGTGTCAGGGATGACTCTCAGCTAATACCACACCAAATTTTAGCACAATGCCTTTAAAATTGACTTATAGCTTTTTTTGGGTTGGCTAAAGTTGATTAGCTGTGGCAACCATCTTGCATTAGATTGACTTCAAAATATAATCTTTTATCAATGTACAACCAGTGATTACTTTCTGAGAGTTTCATTAAAATCCATCTGCAAGCCATTTACCATTTACCATTTAATGGTTCATGACATTTTTTTTCTTTTTGCTAACAGACAATCAGGGTTGATTCCAACAGTTCATGCCAAAGTTTTCAGCAATGTGTAGCACTCGGATTATGCATTAGAGATCAGTCTCAGCTACTTCAACATCAAATTTTTGCTCAGTATCTGTAAAATTGATATATTTGTTTGTGTATGTTTTTTAAGATCCATTGTCAGTGTCATACATCTTGAATCTAGTTGACTCCAGAGTCGCATGAGAGACGATATGAAGAAAAAAAAAAGTATACCTTTTTTGATTAAAATTCTCTGCAAACCCTGCTCAGTGATGTCAGTCAGCATAATCTTATTTTATGCTCTGTTTAAACCTGCCTCCCATCCCTCTACTGTCAACGTTCCATTCAGGTGCTGTGTGCGCTGTCCTCCACCAGGGGGCACTGTTGCTCTCTGCATTACTCCATCCATTGACCCAAAAGGAGGCGATAAAGGCTAAGAAACTAATGGTGATGTCTGAGCTCCATACAGGTGCCAAGTTAAGGTAACTTTCCTCTCTAAAATGTAATGTGTTAAGGTCGGGTCGTTCCCAGCTAAAAGCCTTTTAGTCCCTGGACATTTATCTGCGGCCCCTTTTTGCCCCGCCACAAGGGAGGGAAAGCGACGCGGGACAGCAGCCAGCTCGGTTTCATTTAGGTCCAGATCCTCACAGCTATAACCCGCTCTGGTTTTGTTTATTCATGCATTGTAAACTTGGAGGGGAAAAGTGTGGAAGCTGCTGGGCTGTGCGTGCTGTGAGTCTTCAAACACGTCGATCCCAGTCTTCAACTTTTTGTGTCTCCTTTTTGTGTGTGTGTGTGTAATTGACTGAGAGAGGAGTCGAGTTCTTTCTTCGACTGTTTGGCAACTTGTCGACATGTCGTCGCTGTATCAGAGATTCGCGGGGAAGATTAACACCAACGAGTCGTTTCCCAACCCCCCGGAGGCTAACCATCTCCTGGGGGAAGGTGGCGACGGGGAGAGGGCGGCGGAGAGCCAGAGACCCCGGCTTCAGCACCGCTGCCACCGCGGGCACTGCGATGACGAGGACGTAAGAAACCCTTCTCTTCTCCCTGGGAGCATTTTAAAGCTTAATTATTAACACGTAGCTTCTCGGTGTGTTCCAATTAAGGTCGCAAAGCTGATAAAATTGAATCTTCGTGCCTTATGAAGGGAAAGTTGTCAAACTAGTATTACACGGTGCGTCATCGCCTCAATTGGCTGGATTATCTGTCAGTAAATGACGCGTCGGTTACGTCTGTGTGGCGCTGTCCAAAAATTTTTTCCTATAATCCTCTATAGCATCTAATTTTCTTTCTAAGTATCCCCTAACAAACCCTATTATAATATGTTGGCTGTCAAATGAACTCCCCAGCATGCGTTTTCCGCTGAAATATGTTGGGAAAAGGCTCAGGACTGCTCAGGAGCTGTGTTGCTTTACCTTCTAGTGGATTTATATATATATATATATATATATGGTCACCTGGCCGGCTGTTATATTAATTTTTCTGGACGCTCAAATCACGTTAAAGCAAAGGAGTTAGATTTGTGGAGCTGTCCTTGGTGCTGAAACAGTACGAGGAGAACGCTACATTTAAAGGCCAGCTTTTGTTTGTTTGCTCAGTCAGGCCCTGTGAAAAACTGTAGTTTGACTTCCTCGTTTATATTGTTACATGTAAATTAAGATGAAGTGTTACAAAAATGATCAGTTTGGTATCTTTGATGCAATGCCATGTGACCCCGATTCACAAACTTTTCAACTTTAGCTTCTGACCCACAAAATGATTTGTGACCCCAACTATCACTGGTTTAAGCTTACAAACTAAGCTAGTAACCCCGTTAAACAAAGCCATGATAAAACAAACAACCTTAGCACCCCTGATACTCTATGTACTTGTTTCTGCCTATTATTTTTTAGTCTTTGAAGACCCCTATTTGTTTTTGTCATGACCTAAAGTGGGGTCACGGGACAATTGTGGTGATATATGATATGATATATTACAATAGGACACAGTACAATACAATATGATATGATACAATGCTTAACATAATGATTTATTACAATGTAACACAGTACAACACATTTCAGTATCACATAATGTCATATCATTATATAATCAAATCGCAGTGCAGTGTGATACAGTAGAATACACTATAATATGAAATCATACAATGTAATATGTTTTATTTTTAATTGTACAATATAACACATTATGATATGATACAATACTATATAGTAATATACAATACAGTTTGAAACTGTCCAATACCAAACTATATGACACTTTACAATACAAAAGAGAATAGTGTGATACAATATGATACTATGTAATGCAATATGGTAAACTTCAGTACAATTTGATGCTTTTATAAAATGTACTTTGATTTTTTGCTGTAGAAATTTGTTTCAGACTTGGTGCTGTCTCAAGTAAAACAGTTGTTTTGTTTAATTTAAAATACAACACTCATATAAAAAACAAAGGCAAGAAAATAAAAATCTCTATTCATCCAGTATGGAGACAGTACAGGAAACACAGACGCAAGTGACATTTACCAGCTACTTTTTTTAAACTGGATCTGAGATTATAAGTGACAAATTTAATCACTCAACTTACTTTTTAATTACACTAACATAATCAAATTCCTCTTTCTTTGCTTGGTGATTGTTATTGTTTTTACTGAATGCCTTCAGCAATGTGCATCTTCTAGACAGATTTTAATACAGCTTGGAACAGTTGGTGTGAGATGACTGAAGACTGAAATGTTCTCTTTTCTAACAAATCTGGTACAATTTTAGCTACAAAAACCATATTGTTAACATTTTCTACATATTTAGCATCCATGCATCCATCCATCCATCAATTTTCTTTACCTGCTTCTCCATTCCGGGTCACGGGGAGCCGGTGCCTATCTCCAGCAGTCACTGTGCGAGAGGCGG
>JAOXNZ010000098.1:9576409-9600736 GCA_028566095.1 Kryptolebias brasiliensis | reverse complement strand
TACCAAAACAAAACACAAAATGAAAAAACAAACAAACAAACAAACAAAAAAGAAAATTAAAAAAAAATAAAATATACAAAAGTATATCATTTTCTGTTGTTACAGTGGTAGAAAAATTTGTAATGATTAGGCTCATGGAACGGACAGATTTTAGCACCTGTCCTTGAACCTAGAAATTATTAAGACTGCAAAGTTTTTCAGTTGTGGGCTCCTCCTGTTACGCTTTGGTGGCTACTATACACCCAGAATGCACACTCTCGAACACAACTGGATAAATGGATAATAATGTTGCGGTACCATTAGAACTCATGAATGCTACAGTAGGAATTTACAACTGAAAAGAGAAACAGAGAGCTGTTTAACCGGGGACTGATTACTGGAACGAGCAACAGCTGAGCTAATTAGGCAGATGTGAAGCAGCTGTGAGGTGTAGAAACAATCAGGAGCTGAGGGAACAATGAGAGGAAAACCTAGTGAACAACTACACCTAGCACAGAAAATCTCCAAGTAGGACAGGTGAACAAAAACTTGTGATCAAGAGTAACAATTTGACAAGAAACTAACTAAAAAAATAAACACAAAACACCTTCAGTCTTCACTGATGAGGTTTCAGCAAGACTTATGATGTAAAAAGGCAGCAACACTCAAAACAACCTGCAGCCACCTTATTTACGAATGTCTCAATAAATAATGTAATGTTTTTTTGCTTTTTTTCTTTTGTTTTGTTTTTGTTTTTTCACATTGTTTTAGAAAATGTAAATTGTGCCTATTTATTTGATTCAGCCTAAGTTTTTTAGAACAGCATTTTTATATGATAATTGCGAAAAAGCAAGCCACTTTTTTTTATACTGTACAGCCAGAAGGGAGATATCCATACTCTTCTGCACAACCATATCAAGATTTGACATTTTCTTTGACAACTGTGTGTTTCAGTGCAGTGCAGGTGCACAGATGTAACTCTGACTATGTAATGTGCAAGCCAGATATCTTCTGGATGTTTCTGAAATGTACTCTGGGAAATTCATTCTAATAAACAGAAAAAGGTTTCATTTAATTGGTAAGTTCTTGGCAGAAGAGGAATAAATATTGTTTTATTAATAAACATTATATTTTCTACTGGAAGG
Source organism: Kryptolebias brasiliensis (assembly GCA_028566095.1). Classification (NCBI taxonomy): domain Eukaryota; kingdom Metazoa; phylum Chordata; class Actinopteri; order Cyprinodontiformes; family Rivulidae; genus Kryptolebias; species Kryptolebias brasiliensis. The sequence continues at coordinate 9,599,612 of JAOXNZ010000098.1, read as the reverse complement.
GTCTTTTTCTGAAAGCTAAAGCACCAACTTATCTTGTTTTTTTTTTTTCATTGACAGTATTTTAAACTGCTCTGTTGTGTGAATAAGTCATATGCAATGCAGAGAAATGTGGAGAACAGTGGCAGGTTGCATATTAAAGTATGTTGGATTAAAAAAAATATATTTTTATTGTTTACTCCACTGAAAGTACATGAAAACAGCAATGCTCAGATTGGTTCATGTTGTAACATTTTTAGACCAGACAAGCCAAATTCTAGACCTTAAACCACTCATTGGTCTGAACAGCTTTCTGCAGCATGACTCCAAACATGTGCAGCTTATTGTACATAACCCTGTCTCGGCAATATGCTTTGAGATGGATGTGACAAGTTAATGGAAGGCTACGATGTACAGACAAACTACTTATAGGATAAATGCTTTGCTGTTCTAAATCTGGTAACATTCATTTGAGTTGCACTTTAGAGGGAAGGTGACATACCGTCATCGGCACAGAACCGCCCAAAGCTTCAAAAAGCCCCCCTTTGTGCTGTCATTCCTGCACTTTTCACAGAAACAAAAAAGAAAAAACTTCTCTGTCGTCTCCTTCAAACTTTGCTTTTTCACTCGAATCTGTTCTGCTAGGTGTTCCTAACTGAAATGCTTTTAACCGCCCCAACCTCAATCACTGAAATCTCAGGGGTGGAGGGAGGGGGGTGCTGACATGTGCTGCTTTGATGCAGGAGAGGAGAAGGGCTGTAATCTTTACCTTTGCAGCTCGGAGGTGGGTTGGAAGAAGGAACATGGCGCTTTTCTGATAGTTGGGTTACTGTGACAGGAATATGTGAACCCTGCATTCATCCATGATGGAGCGGAGCGTGATTGTGCATTATTAATACGAGGCATTTGCCAAACAAAATGTTGAGATCGCATACAGACAGGAAAGGATTCCAACTGTCATTGCTGAGGGGGCAAATTGCTTGAGGAGCATCCGAGAGGATAAATACCAGATGTCTGGAGTTGGATTTTTCTTTCCTAGTCAACCTTTTGGTTGTTTGGATCTAAATGTTTTATTTCCCACCACCAAAAGGTGAAGGCAGACAAAATGTTTTTGCCCATTTTTAGATAAAACTTGCAAAACGTCTGCATTCATCTCACTTTAGAAAACACAAAATGGTTGTATCTACTGGCCTAAAATTTGTTGTTGTAGTACCTGAGACTGATCTCCAACACATATCTAAGCTCTAACAGATTGCACAAGAGCCTTGCTTTAAATTTTGCCACAACCTATTTGGAGTCTCTTCTGTCAAAATATGTGAAGAATCACTTTATTTCCTGCAAGTTTTACTAAAGTCTATCATCAAAACAACCTGTTTAACTTTCGGAGCCAGCTCAGTTCAAGATGGCTGCCATAGACAACTCCTTTTAGAAAACGTAAAAAATGTCAATAAATTTCTCAGGTTTACAAATACTGTACAAACATTTTGTGTGATAGCTAAGAGGCATTTAAAAGACATACTTCAAATGCTGCTCATTGTGAGATCTTTGCTTAAAGCTTTAGGTTTTACTGTTGGAGTCAACCTCTTTGTCTGTTAGCAAAATATGTCATGAACCACTTGACAGATTTTTTATGAAACTTTCAAAAACTACTTATTAGATGTACATTTACAACTGATCAACTTTTGGAGTCAAACTAATTCAAGATGGCCACGACAGGTAATTGACTTTATGCAACACAAAAATGGCTATAACTTGGCCAAGTTTACAAATATTGAGCTAAAATTTGGTATGGTAGTAGCTGAGAGTCCTTCACAACATATACTCTGAGTGTGACATCTTGCAATATTTTCGAGGTATGACCAAAATGGCTACAACTCTGTCATTTATCAATATGATAAATGACTTTCATGCGTTAGTTTAAAATGCATGAAAGGTAGCAAGTGATTTTCATTCTTTCAAGGATTGCTAGAGCTTTAAAATGGTTTGCTTGTAACAGGAAACTAGATCATGCCCTTGTTTTTTTTTCTTACCACAGTTTTAACTATTGTTCTCTTCCTGCTTATGCAAATTGTCATTTTTCTACAACATAAACAGCTTAATTGGACTCATTTGTTCCTACTAATTTAGTGCATCATGCGTTTTACACGTAAGGCTGCTAATAAGCACCCGAAATAACAATCATTCCCCGAGCTGGAAGAGCACTTCAGCTTCTAATAATATGGCTGATTTTACAGCGACATACTGCTTCATGGCTGTCGGTTAACAAGGTGAGGTTTTTCTGTTAAAAGAGTCTTCATCCATTACTGAGCGCGGTTTGTTTTCAGAGTTCCTCTCAACTTAGAATTGCTCCTCTTTCCTTTTCCCATTGACCTGTGCAGAGCTCCTGAAAAGAACCGAGAGCCCAGATCATCACAAGCACACCTCCCTTCCTCGTCTGAGCTGTTTGCCTTTTTTCCCCCCTTCTTCCCATCGCTCACCTTCCTGACCCCTTGTTTCGTTCAATGGCATCGGCCAGCTGAAGCGTGACATTACATCAGCAAGTTCCCTTTTTGTCTGAGACACAGGCTTGGATTGTGGCTGTGTGGTTCGAGCCGAAATGAGTCGCACAGACTAGAATGTCTTTGTTTAGACCTTGTTATGCCACGCTGTTACATTTTAGTTTGTTCTACAGCCAGACTTCACCTGGCGAGCTTGTTTTATCTACCTAAATGTTTGAGGTGATTTAGCATCTATTCAGGAAGAAGACTTAGGAACTGGAGAATACCGTCAGTATATGCCTATAAATTAATTTGACAACAAACATTAACCTGCAAAGCAAACGATTCCTTCCATGTCAAGGTGATGAGTGCTGTATGGTTGTGAATGAACAATTAAACAAATTAAAGGCAGGATAAATGATGATAAACAACACAAAACAAAATTTGTCAAAGAAAACTTTCGGCAATATACAGCAGGTTAAAGAATATTTAGCTAAGCTGTTTTGAAATTACTTAACACCTAGTTTAGAAACAGATATCATAAATTAGATTGCCATTGTCATGTCCTTTAAAACAGTCTTTAATTTTGCACAAGGATACATTTTAGCCACTTTCTCTGTCTTTAACCTTGAAGTTATTGAACTTGGGCTAAACCCTAAATACTTCTATTTTTTTTAAAGAAGTCACAGCTATAACGCCATGTTAATGTAAACCTTAATCATTCAGCAGCTACACTTGTGTTTGCCCGTTTATTGTTTATAAGAGATTAATGTTCTGTGTTTTAAAAGCACATTTGCTGTGCTTTTTCAAATTGTGATCAATGTGTTGTTATAAGAGGGATCTGCATGATGTGAGAAAAATCAATTTTTTCTTCCCAGGTCATCACAAACAGATGCTCACTTTTTAATTTTTAATTTTAAATGTGTAGCATATCTCCATGGCGCCTTTTTTCTCTCTTTTTTTAGGGTATTTACCTCCTAGTGATGTTAAAATTTGATAATAAATTGCTAATACATGTTACGTTTTTTGCTATGTGAATTTTTTGTTTTGTTTTTTACTTGTTGCTATCCTGTTTATTGTTTTCAAAGTCCTCAAAAAGGTGATTGTAATTTCAGCACCTGTGCAACCAAGGTGAAATGTCAAGTAACAGACAAACACAGAATTAAACATAATTGTTAAATAATTAAATGCAGAGGATACACCAGCTAAATAAGTCTTAAGTTGTTTTATTTATTTTAAATTTCCTTGAACAACATGCACAGTGCTTTTACAAATGAGGTATACCTTTGAGAATACTTTAATAAAAGACGTTTTGTGTTTATATTGCAAACCCATTATCACACCAGATCTAAAAAAAAAAAAATCTGACAAAATCCAGTTGAATTTTGTTAGATTCTTTGATATAGAGTCTAAAGTTTCCATACATTTAAATGCTGCACCATTGTCATCCATTTTGGCAACAGTGTGTGGATTTCCTACAGAGCTGTGCTTGTGGTGATGAATTGAGATCACAGAAGCTACAATATCACTTTATCAAATCCAGTCTGAGTGTCTCCCTCCCATAGCTGCACACACAGTGACGTTGTATTATTTTCACATTAGTTCGAGACATAGATCAAGATCTCATATGGCCTCTCATCAGACGTTATTATTTTTTCTCTCATGTTTCATCTCCCTGGATGTTCACTGCCTTTCAACAGCTTTTAATGTGACAACTGTATGATGACCTCAGTGCTCCGTGTAGACTTGCAAACATCTGTTCAGACTGCAACCAACACCTGTCTGAGCACAGACATGGCATACAGACTGCAAGGACACACACATAATGACTCACAGACTGTAACAAATGACCTCGGCTCTTTTATTCCTTCCATGGAGCCATTACACGACGTTGTGAGGCCATGACTTTGCTGGCGATAAATGTACCTCCGTGTAAGCGTGTGAGGAATTGTTCTCAGATATGAACTGAAGAAAACAGAAAAATGTTGTTTTTTTTGTGGCAGAAAATACTGCTTTTCTGTTTGTGGTTGGAGCAAAGCTGCTTGGGAGAAAAAACAGAAACAAAACACAACTTAGAAAGAAGAATTGAAATAAAAGATAATATGATGGAATGGTGCAGGATTATAAACTGAGTTTGTTTTCCACAAAATGCTAGCGGATGCAGTACCAAACCAGGAGGATTTGCGGTTGGTGTACTTTTGGAATAGTTTTGAGGAGCCTTGTATAGGTGACACTCTTACTTGCTGTGGTAGAGGTGGTTCCATCAAAAATGGTGGTAGCAAAAGGATGGAAGAGGGGTTGACAGATGAAGGGAACCCACAGTAGGAGAACCTGTGGAGCATCAGCAGATCACAGTTTTCATCACGGGCCTGCAATGACTGGAAAAAGGCTTTGACACTTGGGTGGGTTATTTGGTGGATTTTAGCTCATGTGGTGTGGCTGACTGGCAGTCACAAAAGCAGCCAAAGGAGAGGGTGGCTCTGTCCGGTCTGCGGTCTGGAAGTGGAAGAGGAAATATGTTTGGTGCTTCTCTCAGAGTTTGTTGTCTCAGATGGATGTGTCCTCCACAACCAACTTCAGACCAGAATAATAGTATTGGTGGCAATTTGCATGGATGTGAAGACCCAAGATTACAGAAAAGACAAAAATGGATGAATAGATGAAAGACTTACCTTTAAGATCTAGTTCTAAATAAAGGACCTGCACCTACAGGAGGCATTATTATGTTTTGTGAACATTAGAGTAGGTTTTGTTTTGCTCACGTTTTTTATTTCAGTAGATAAATCTGAGCCTTTTTAATTACTAGAGGATTTATCCCCTGCCTCCACCTTGAAGTATGTACCTTTAGTTTCAAAGTTACATTTTCTGATAACAGAGTGTACGAAACTCACCAAATAGCTTTGTTAGCTGCCAACTCGCTAATATTGACTGTCCTTGAATGCCTTACAAAGGAGAGTTGGCAGAAGGGTCCCCTCTGGAAGGTTTAGTAACATGCAGCAATGAAATGAGTCTGGTCATTAACAGGTAAAAACTAAAGCTTTGCATGTAGTATGTTTTGAGTAAGAATACCCATAAGATGATCTAAAAAATACATTAGGAGGCTTGGGCATACTTCTAAGGTGTTCTGAAAATATCACATTAGTAGTATGATGTTATATTTACGTTCCTTCCCATGGGGAACTGGTAATGAGACAGCTATTAACTGGTCATCGCATCTTGTCAATATGACACCAGGGCCATCAGAGGACAGGGATTTGTAAATGAGCTTTGTGGAGCTTTGGGCCTGTGAGAGCTAGATTGCTACACCACTGATGCTCCCTTGTGATCACCATTTGGCTTGTGTCAGCACAATTTACAGAGCAACACAGTGTGAAACACACAAGGACTCTAAGGCATGTGTGTGAATGCAAAAATTTTATACTTTCAGTTTATTTTTGCATGTTTTGAATCAGTGTTTGGCCTCGCAGATATGGCGTCCTCCTTGCTTCTGATCTGAAAGGAAATAAAGCGCAGGCAGGAGGTTAATGACTGTCTCCGGGTGCTGCAGTGTTTGTGTTTGCTGGTGTGCCATTACTTTGCAGGCTTTTCTGCCTGTCTACTTCATCAGGACAGAGAGTAAAACTCTCTTCCCAGGAGAAGGGCTGAGCGCTTTTCTAAAGACAAGTTGTGACCTCCCCAGAGCTCCCCCTTCCAGCACTTAGTTTGTGTTTTGGCTTCATCTGACCCATTAGTAATCAATTTTAGGGGCTGTGAACCATATTGTAGCCAAAGAATGCAGCCTACACACTTTATCTGTCTGGGTTTGTCAACAGCTGAAGGCTGGGATTGGGCTGCAAAAGTATTGTAGGACAAAGTTTGAATTGTACACACTGTTGATAAATAATAATGTTAGGGGCAAGGTGATAGATCTATAATCCTACTTGGAGTTTGGTATTGTGCTGAAGATGTTTTGAGGTTAGAAAAATAAAACACTTTATGGAAACAAAGACATTTAAGGACTGTATGACTGGTGAAGCTTTGCTAAAAAAAGCATTCAGTATAACAGTATACACTATATAATGCAGGGGTCCTCAATCCTGGTCTTGGAGGGCCACTATCCTGCATGTTTTAGTTGTTTCCCTGCTCTTCAGCAGGTCTTCAAGTTGTGCAGCAGCTTGTTAATCTCTCATTCATATCAGGTGTGTCAAAGCAGAGAAACATCTAAAACATGCAGGACAGTGACCCTCGAGGACCAGGATTGGGGACCTCTGATATAATGGAACTTGTTCCACTCGCTGATGTCCCATTAGCCTTTTTTTGTGATTCTGAGTCTCAATGGTAAAGTGGTGGTAATTGTCTTTGACTGAAAGTTTTAAAGCTACCAAAAGGATATTTGAACTATGCAACAGACACACTTTTAACACCTGAATCAGACCTGAATCACTTTGATTTAATTTAGACGATTTTTTGTCCATAAACTTTACTTTTAATAGATTTTACAACACCCAAAAAGACTGAAAATATACAACTATCACAAGCCATGTCTGTAAATCCTGCAAAAATGCCAGAGAGCTCCAGTTGGAATTTTAACATCAACTGAGATGACTGATTTGTGGTCTGAATGTCTTCTTCTACCCAGTTTTCAGTCATGAATATTGCAGGTATAACAGCAATATCAGCAACATCAGAAAACAGTCAGTGTATTAATTTTAAAGTTAAAAAAGACAGTATCCTAATGGTCAATATGAAGATATACTGTATGTATTCATTTATTTTTTACTGGCGGAAAAATACATAAAACCAGACAGCAGTCCTTTTAACATGTCAAAGAAAAACAGACCTTCGAGGTAGTGTGCTGACAAGAAGATATGGCACAGATTTGGGACATTATAAAAGACAGAAACTAACCTGTGTTTGTGACAATACTCCATCATCAATTTTAAACTGCAACTTGTTTATCTTTGTTGGTCCTGTGACAGACTGACAACCTGTGTACCCCACCTTTTGCCTGTACATTGCTGGAAAAAGGCAGTAGCTCTTTGTAACCCTGAACAAAATTAAGCAGACACTGAAAATGAATGGTTGAATGGAACCTGAAATGCACTACCTGAGATTGGAGAAGGGCCTATACCAAGGCTGCAGCATGACATCTGTGTGACTCTTTGTAGCATACATGAAGAGGAGGCAGAATTCTCCCACATAGGGAGTGATTATTGATTCTTGCCAATCTCTGCTAAATGTATGTATGTATGTGTGTGATTTTATACAACTACTAAGTTTTAATTTTTAGCCCAAATTTAGCCTGACTTTATCCGAGACATCTATTGGCATTAGATGATTAGATGTCTTTTAAACTCAAAAAATGGTTAATAGCACACAGAGAGTTTTCTACTTAACCACACAAAGGACTTTGCTGAAGCATAGAAAACAATATAAACCTTGGCTTGGTTAGTTTTAAATAGTTTGGCCACTCAAATCACCAGAACTAAATAAAGAAGAAAATGAGCTGTTGGAAATGCATGATATTTTCCTTAGTGCTCTATTTTGCATTTATTGCATGGCCAAAATTAAAACTGCGAAGCTCCACAGACCACAAGTGGATCAGTTACATAACTTAAAATACATGCCATTACACGCATAAGCCAAGAAGCAGTTACTGGTTATTGCAAAGTGGTTTAAATGCTTCTTTCAATTGGTATTAAGATTAAAAGACGTCTGTCAGAAGAAATCAAAACTTTAAACCAAAGTGCTCATGCAGCAAAAAGATTGCATTATTGTTACCTAGACCATATTGTTTAGAACACTTGTGCTTGTGTGGGATAATGATGCAAATCAGATTACTGGTGGGCGAAGGCAGGTGGGGGGTTCATTATTGGATATGTTGAAGTAGCTCCGAAGTGGGCAAATATTCCAGCTGAATGAACACACACAGGTGTGCCTCACACACAATAATCCTTTTAAAGCAAGTGTCTCCTCAGCTTGGTGAAAATGTGAATCGCCTCACCTCAAAGGCGTGCTGGCAATTTAATGATGACGGCTGTGCTTATCAAAAGAGGATTTATCATTTTTTATTGGCCTTGGCTTTGCAAGAAGATTAGCTCCAGATGAGGCTGAAATTGTTATTATCTGAGATGAATTGTGTCTGCTGCATCTGGGTGAAGATAAAATAAGAGAAAAACACATTTTAATAGTGGGATTATTGTTTTTATGTTGAGTTGATACTTTATTCTCACATGACTGATGACAAAAGCTGGAAAGTTTAGTTTGTGGTGATAATGGAAAATAATTTCCACTGATTCAAAATGATGATGTGTGGAATGTGTGTAGTGATACAAGCACCCTAAAACTGTTCTGTACAGTAATTGCTCTGACTTCTTTGAAATTAATTAGGCAAATTTGCCTCAACTGCAATGTATGTTTGCAAACAACAAAATAAAAATTGAGGACAGAAAAAAAAAGAAACAAAAATCAATATACAGAAAATTCAAGAATTAATTAAAGAAGTGCAATAACTAACCTAAGAACATATAAATTCACCAAATACATTTGAAAAACACAACTTTGAAACATGTAACAAAGCACATCTAAATGAAAATAGCATTCTTTGAAGGAAAGAATATTGTGCACCACTTTACATGCCAACGCTTTAAATAAAGGTGTCACACAATCTGCTAGAGCTTGGAGTATGTGTTGGGGATAACTCTCAGTTATTACCACACCAAACTTTAGCTTAATATCTGTAAATTTCCCTGAGTTATAGCCATTGTTGTGATTGCTAAGACTGATTAACTGCGGTGGTCATGTGTAATCATGTTGACTCCAAAGGTTAATCAGTTGTAGATCCAATTATAATTTTCTGAGAGCTTTAATAAAGTCAGATCCAGTGGTTCATGTGATATTTTATTAACAGACATATAGACATATGAACACACATTTATGCACTTGCAATTACATGATTTCCAGCCTTTTATGGCAGCAGGCAATAAAAAAGAGATAGAAAGGCTCCTATTTTCTTAATTTTTTCTTTCCTTTTTTACATTAGACTACAAAGAAATATTTTCATAGTACCCACATCAAAACTAAAAACAGTTTACTACTTTAATTTGTTTTATTTTTAGTGGTGATTTCACAAGATCTGGGTGGGTATGCTTTTTTTTCTTTTTCAAAGTTTTTAGTGTGTGCATTGATCTTATTTTTGTTATTTTGTCATTGTGCTGTCTTTCTTTCTTTTTTAGTTTTTGCAACACACAAATCTTAAAAAAAGAAAGAAAATATGAACAAAAATGCAGGTAATTAATCTGCACAGTTGTACATTGTCATCACTGACAGTCTTCACACACCAACAAGGCTGTAAACATCTGATCTCCATTCAGCCAGTTACCTGTCAGGGCTCCATGCTGCATCTCTAATGGCTAAATAAACAGTTTAGCACTGATTGTTCCCTCAGTGGCATCTCACAGAGAGGTGTTGAATTACTGCTGTTCACCCTCCATCGCCCCGCCACACTCCTGCTGCATCTCTAAACTCCTCCTGCTCATTAGCTTAAGCCCTTTAATCATATTCTGCTCTGATAATGGTATGACGTTCCATAAGAGGACTCCTCTGGAGTAGATTTCCTTTGAGCACAAAGTGAAAGCTAATCCTGGCCTTGGCCCCCATTAGGGCCTATTAATGGTCATGCTGTGCAGTATAGGGTTTGGAGACAGAGGGACTGGGGGGTGGATGTTTTTGTTTGCATGTAGTTGCTGGGAAGTGCATGGTGTAATAGCGCTGGGTGTGGCAGCTGCTTCCTAAATGGAAAAAGCTGGTGAGCTGACTGTGGAGCAGCTGTAACATCCTCGGTGCAGCAAGTGGCAACAGTCACAGCAGTGCGGGGAGACTAACCAGCTGCCACAAACTGCTTCAACATGATATTTGACCATCAGCTGGGGACGCCACTGGGCCTCCACAGGAAACCCTCCAGGGTGGAGACAGCCAAGAGATTCTTGAGGGTGAGTGGGATTTGTTTTAAGTGATTTGAAGGTGTTTGTGCCATTCTATGTGGACAAGATTTTGAATGACGTGTAAAAAGCTTGAAGGTATTGAGGTTCACTGTCAGAGTCACAGCTTCACTGGAAGGCTTTAGAAAATTGGAGAATCTTATCTATAACCTACATCCAAATTATGCATGCTGCACCTTTAGAAAAAAAATAAATAAAAAATGAAAGAGACACAGGTGTGCCTTTGGATCAGATCTTCTCTTTTTATATCATTTGGGAGGGGAAGGAAAGGTTATCTGTGTTTGGGAGAAATATCACTGCAGCATTATGTTTCCTAAATGTCCCATTAAAAAGAGAGCCATCCCTGCTTTCTGATAAAGACTTGTTCTTATCGCTCTCCACAAATCCAACTTCTAGTCTGTTTGAAAAGCTGTTCTCTGAAAAATGTATCCCTGAGATAAAGCTAACGTGGAAGAGAAGCCAGCATTAAAGTTTGTTCGCCTCTTTAAAGGTTATCCCCAGAGAGGGGGGAACCTAATGAAACTCAGCGCTGTGTGGAGGTACATGACCAAAATCCTGCGGAGGGTGTTTGAAGCACCGCAGGAGCCAGTCAATATTGCATTCCCAATAGACGGTGGCTTTAAAAGGGTAAAGAGAGACTCTTTTTGCTCCAATTCGAGTGCTGAATACAGATAGAGGTGGTTTGGGCAACTTCTCAGAATGAAACCCTTAATTGAAAACTGCATCTTGATTCTCATTATCTCCAGGATGAGCTTGGCTTTCTTTTCTTTTTGCTTACATCAGTCTAGCTGATACTCCGGAGCTTTCTGTTCACTTTAATCTCCATCACTCATTGCATGTACCAGCTAAAACTCTCCCCATCTCACACTGTCGACCTTTACTCTCTACTATTTGATTTGCACTATGTAGCACTGCACCTCACTTGACTCACACTCTGTTAAGTGTCAATCAGGACAGGTCTTTGTGGACACTCTGGCTCAGACCTCTTTAGTACCTTTTAGTTGGGCGAAGCTAACAGTCCTGCAATTGCTGGAATCGTGTGGGAAGCTATTTTAATTCATAAAAGAAAATGTTCCAAGGGCTTGAAAACACTAAACCGTGTAAATCCACACACAGAGTTCAGATTGTGTCATGACCTGAAACCTTTGTTTGTGCCTTTCTGAGTGTGTGTGTGTGTGTGTGCGGGTCTTTGCTCATAAGTTTAAAGTAAAATCACTAACTCAGGCATCTAGGATATCAAAGAAGCTATGTGCAGTAAACCCACTACTACTCGCAAACATATTTTATCTTAGAATATTTCCTCATTCCAAATACTTTTTTGGCATTTTCATCTGTTACATTCTTTTCATTACATCTTTATCGCCCACTTTTCATGGCAACAGGCTAGCATGTAATGTATGTATGTGTGCTTTTGTTAGTCTTTTAGCAAAATACCTCATTAACCAATGGACAAATTTTATTGAAACTCTCAAAGAGTAAACATTCAGTGTGCATCTACAACAAATTAACTTTTGTAGTTAACCCAGTTCATGATGGCCATCACAGCTAACTGACCTTAGCAAAAAACAACAACAATAACTCAGTCACTTTTACAGATAATGAGCTAAAATGTGGTGTGGTTGTAGTCTTTATAGTCAACCACTCTCATTCTCATCAAAACTAGATCCACAGTGATTAATAGTGTGGGTGCTGTATCCTGAGGTGTTTTGTAATTTAACAGTTGATATTTTGTGCTGATCCAGTAGGTCTTTCTGTCTCCTCTGGCAGTTTAAAAAATCAGTGAGCAGAATTCATCTATTTTGGGCCAAGTCAGATTTTCTTTGCAAAAATCCCTTTGAGCATTAGTATCCCACTTCTCCAAATATGCCAACCCTACTCTTGAAAATTTTTTTTCATATTCTGAATATGTTATGATCATCATCATTTCCTGCTGCTGTGAATGGTGGGTGATCATGTAATCTCCTGTGTGTCTGTTAACAAAATATTTCATGAGCCAGTGAACAGAATTTAATGAAATCCTCAGAACATAACCACTGGATCAACATCTATAACTAATTAAGTTTTAAAGTCAACCTGATTCCAGATGGCCACCACAGCTAATCAACCTTAGCAAACGATAAAACAGCTATAACTCAGTTTATTTTACAGATATAAAGCTACAGTTGTGCGTGGTAGTAGCTAAAAAGCAATCCAAACACATACTCTGAGCACTGACATATCCCATGACATCTATGGCATGCAAGGCAGACAGCATTATGCTTATTATACCTTCAAGGAATGATGGTTTAATTCCTTCAGTTATTGTACATTTCTCAGCCAAATGTTTAGTTGTTTTTATAATTATTGGAAATTACAGTTTCACTAAAAAAATTAAATAAGGAAATAGAAATACCATTCCTGCACCTCATTTTTGGTGAATTACAAATAAAAAATGGACTAAATTGTAAAAGGGGCTCCTCATTGGCAGGACATTATGTTTTCCTAACCCTAATTAAGTAATTTAAAAAAACTATACCTAAAGGAATACAAGTGTTTGAGGACGGTCATGACTGTCTTGTTTTGATCTGACCTTCATTGCATGTACAAATAATTCAACTGTTCAACACTCAAAGCCTTATCAAGCTTTTACAATACCATAAATACAACATTTCAATCTTCAAGAGAAACATTTTGGGTTTTAATAATTGTGAGTTTGTATGGCATAGCTGCAGGACTTCTAAGGTGGGGATGCATGTTTTGACTGAGTTTCCTCATATGAGACAGTTGTTGTTTGACTATTTTCATTTGCTTAAGTTTAAGGAATCAAAGCTAATTGGGTAGGTTTGGCAAATTGTCACATTTGTGATTCAAACTGAATCTTTGTTAGTCAACAGCAATCATTACACAATGACAATCCACATGGCTACAAGGGTTGATCTGTGTTTTATAGGTTACTTTCTGCTTCACTTAATAGAATGAATGATAAATTCAAACAGACAGTGAGGCTCCAGTGTAGTAGGATATGCTTTAGGCCAATATTTATGGGAGTAATAACAAGTGATAGCATCTGTTAAAAGGGCGGATAATGTTTCAAAAAGTATTTTTTTCTTTCTTTCTTCAAAACTTCTAAAACAAGACACAACTTGTTACATTGCCTTGATTTTTTCAATGATATCAATTTGGAAATCAGTAAAATTTTTAACAAAACCCTCTGGAACCACAAACTAGGTTGTATATTGAACAAAACTGACTGCATTTCAATGTTCTGTTTGCAGGCAACAATAAATTTTACACATTCGGTGTTTGTTCTTTGTCTGTTTTGCTGCAATACATTTCCAGTGATGTTTCAGCAGCAAATCATAAGTCAACATTTATCTTCTTTTTCTGAGCTTTTTTCTCTTTTAAAATTAAATCCTGGATATGCCCCCCCCCCTCCTTTTCTCTCTCCTTCTCTCTTTCTCTCTCTCTCTACAAGAACCACCAGTTCTCTCTGAAGCAAAATGAGCTGAATTTAAAATGGCCTCGGTGGTTATTTTGTGAAAACAGAGTCCAATTTGCATTATTCTGTTTAACATGATGAGTGAACTTCAGGAGTAAAGACACTCCAAAGTTCTTAAAGGGCAATCCAAACTTGTTGAATAATGTACTTGAATGTGCAAGGTCAGCTTCTGTTTCAGTTGTAAACTGACTACTAATGAGAGGAGAAATTAGCTCAGTCTTGCATGTTTGTCACATCATAGCACAGTTAATGTAAGATATGGTTGATTTGAAGGCATGGTAATTTGTTAGAATTTGGAGGCAATTTGGAGACTTTGATGTGAAGTTTTACCAAACTGAACAAGCTGATATTCTTTAAGACAGACATTGTGTTTGGCAAACAATCAGAGATCAATTAATTTGCATTTCCAACTTGTTCTTCAGGCTTTTCATCACAGATGTATGCTTATTATGCATGACTGCTCTCCGTAAAATGACAGAGCCAAAGTGCCAAGCAGAATGCATTCTACCTTGTCTTTTTCATCAGCTCATAAAACAGGAGCACTATCTTTTACCTCATTTATCAATCACTCTCCGCATACTCCGCTCCCCCATTTCTTTTCCACCTCTGCTTCTTCATATCTTTCACAGTCTTTTGTTGGACTGCCAGAGCTGACAGGAAGGTATTGTGTGTCTGATTGCAAGGATTCTGTGGCAAATGTCATAGCGGCATGTCATTGGTTTCCTGTGCAGGAGAATGTCCTAATGGTCGTAAAATGGAAGCTTGTGAACCATTACTGCCTTTGTAAAACGTGCTCGAATTACTCAGGGAGCAGTAACTCAGGTAACTGAAACATGGGAGCATTTGTAGCTGTTTAATTGAATTATTACATTTTAATTTAACAAGGCATTCCAAACATTTTACACACAATCAGTTCACAGATCATTGAGTTTATATCTTGATAGGAGCTTTAAAAGAATTCCTTGTGAACATTATTTGTTACAGTGGCCTACCGCAGGGGTTCCCAAACTTTATCTTCAAAAGTCCAAATCTGATTTCTATATAAGGTCAAAAGCTAAATTTGGAGATAATACGCTGCATAATTTCATGAAAGGAACTGAAAGAAAGGCGACAGATGATAAAAGCCTAGTTTACTTCACACAATGTCACTTTCATCTATCCCTGACTGTCCTTCCGTGTCGTCTTCACAAACTTCGTGTTTAGCTTCAGACATTACTGAATAAAGATCCTTCGCCACCTTTATGCCGGAGCATCAATCATCTTCAAGCTGAGGCAGATTTTTGTTGTCCTTTTCCTTATTTGCGGCCATAATTTATCCGATGTGGGTTTGAGAATTAATGTCTGCCTGTAATTTATGACCCACTCAGACAGGGTGCTTTATAGCTTCATACAATATTCATATACATTGTATATTCAACCTCATTCTCAGTTTATGGTCGAATCAGGGAGTCCGCTGGGTCTTATGATGTCTATGCGTATTGATGAGGATTGAGGCTTTTTTTTTTTCTTGTGGTTGTACTTTGTTTTTTTTCTTACATTACCAACATGTGAAGAAAAACCTTTCAGGATTTTATTATTGAGTCCTCCCAAAGGACGAAGATGAATGATAATGTTTTGTCTGTGTGTTTGTGTGTTTGCATGTGGGCGTGTGTTCATGTGCGTGTCTGTTATCAAAATATCTCATAAACCACTGGACAAATTTTAATGAAACTTGCAGAAAGTAATCACTGTATGTACTGGTAACGTTTGGGCTTTTATTTTACATCTGGAATTAAAGACGAGCTGATTAGATTTGACTATTTTGTCACCTTTGGTCATAGTAAAGAAGTTGTTTTATTATGTCAGTGTTTTACACAAACACCAAAGAGAATGAGACGCAATAACTGAGTTAAAATTAGATTTAATATTAAACCAGGTAACAACAGAGCTGCATTCAAGAAATTGTAAAGAGCTTTTTCATCCTAGTTTTCATGGCATTTTGTTCAGAAGCTCAGCATAGAAGCTGTGCATTTCCCATTTAACAGGTAATTGCTTCTGCAGATTTTCTGAGAAATTATTAGTTTGAGTGTTTTTTTTTAAATAATAGCATTGGTTTCACTGCATGCAAGGTAAATAATAGCGTCCATCTGTACTGGAAAAAAAAATATGCTGCTGCTTTAATTCATTCCTTTGTACATTCAGCACATAACCTTCTGTTCTGAAACCCATGTCTTTATAAACCTGCCTGCCAAGAAGCCCCAGTCCTTTTTAAAGTAAATGAATTTGCCATCACCTTGCCTTGTAAGTGACACTTTAATGAAAACTAACTCGGTTGCGACTCTGCTGTGTGCGCAGCTCTGAGACTCGGGTCCTGGTGCTGCGCTCTTTTGATAGTGATATTGCAGTGTCAAATGTTAGATGAGCTGGATGTCTGAGTGAAAAATAGGATCGGTGCAACCCCTTTTATTATTCATGAGCGGGGGGACTCCGGTCACTGCAGAGAAATTTATTAGAGGGCAACTCCTTCAACCTTTAAGCAGAGCACCACATTCATCTGGGCTGTGACTTTTGTTTAGATATTCCTGCAGCAAAAAAAGGAGTTTGGCATCACGTGATAATGGAAAGTGCAGGTGATAAAGATGGCTTCAACATGGCTGTCAATGTGATGATATCTTCCACTTTTATACAAGTAATTTTAGGGTGATCAGCTGAAGATTTTTTTTTTTGTTTGTTTTATTTATTTATTTATTTTCAAACTGTGTTACCTCCTTTTATTTATTTATTTATTTTTAAAAAGTGTCTTGTTCGGTTGTGTGGCACTCAGAATTTAGTGCCAAGGTGAGGCCCAACAGATTTACTTTCACAAGCAGAGCGTTACAGCTTTTGCTGTGATGCTCCACTTGATATATGTATAAAACTTTATTAGGAATTGTTTGGGGTTTATTTCAAATGTAATGGACACAGAGATGGAAAAGACAGGAGAAGAAAAAAAATAGAGGGAGATAGGTGGGGAAAGTGTTTAAAGGGAGTGAAGGAGATAAGAGTCCGACAAACCATAGCAACCATCAACATATGCATATATAACACCGAACACACGCCCTCAAATACAGAAGCCACAAATCTCCCATCCACAGTGTGGCACCCCTGCAAGAGAGCTCCGCCACCAAAGAGCTGCCGAGAACACAACCACACAGCACAATCCCCGCACAAAACCCCTACCCCAAACATCCCCCGCTGCATCCCGCCCCCTCCACCACACAGTGCGCCGCAGCAGCAAGGCGCTGCGTGACACCACCTCAGCCCCCGCATGCAAACACAACAGAGCAGACATCACCGAGCCACACAACCACACCAGACCCCCCAAACCAGCACCAGGACAGTACCAACCTACCTGCCAAGCTGCCCCCAGCAGGCGCCCCACATCCAGGGTCGACAACCCCCAACATGACCCCACAACCATACACACAAATCCACATCACTGCAACTGCAACATCAGCCCAGGGACAACCATCACCAAGCCCAGCACCATCGTCACCACCCAACCAACTGATTGTCAGCGGCTCCACATCCGAAAAGGGACCCCCAGCCCCCCACACCCCCCAACCAGCATTGCCGACACCTCCCCAACACAGCGGTGTACGGAGCAGGAAACGACAGAGCCCACCCAGCCACACGACCAACACCAGCAACCTTAGCCTGTCTGTCAATTAAGCACCACCCACGCACACACCGAAGCCGACCCACCGCTCCAGACCAAGCACAACCCGCCAGCCAATGCAGCGCTGCCCAAAGGTGGACTCCACCACCCCACCAGGTGGAAAAGGCAGTAAAGGAAGGCTGTTCCAGTGCACCAAAGACATAGCACCCCACCAACTTCACACTGCGGACCCAGAGGCGCCCAAGCACGCCAGCAGCACACTCCTGTTCCAAATGTTGCACCAGGCCAACCTTCAAGCCCCCCCGCCAAGGGAAACCCACTCTGCCACCACACCGCCGCCGGCCAGGCACCCGCCGGAACCCAGCGACCACCCCGGCCAAAGGGCCGGCCACCGCATCCAGAAGCCAGGATCCAAATATCCGAATGACCTCGGGAGAACCAGGACGCCATCGCCGCCCCCAAACACCCCTCAAGACCCAAAGCTCGCCCACATCCCAGACGCCAATCAGTAGCTGCTACTTCCTTTTAATAACTGCCCAACATTATTGCAAAATCTATTTTCCATTAACAAGAAGTGTGGTGTAAGTGATTCTCATTGCAGTGTTTTCTTTCCATAAATCCTTAAGCAACTCCATTACCAATTGTTCTTGACCTCATTATGTTTTCCATCGAGGTCAAGAAAAAATGTTTGCAAGGTCATTTTTCGGACTGTTCAAACATAGCCATAGCAAATGAGAACACCTACTCAGATGTCAACTTGGATCTATATGTGCACAGTTGAAAATATAACTTATGATTAAAAAAAAAATTGATGATAAAAAAAAAAATAGCATGCAGCATACAGTACTTAAAGAAACAACTGATAATAATTGGTGACAAATTTTGATTGCCATTCACAAGAGACTTTCCAAAATGTCTTAAACCTTAGTTGTAGGGCCTCGCTCTTATGCAGCTTGAATGTTATACGTTTGAAAAATTTCCGTGAGTTATTATTGATATACGTTTGAACTTAAGGTAGCTTTTGGGCAAAAGTTTTGCCTTGTTCAAAATGTCATCCAGCGTGATTCAAAGTAAAAATTTGTGTGTTTTCTTACACTGGTATGTTTCAAAATAGTCCCCAACTGTCACACCCCAGTGAGATACACCTTTAACAATTTAATTTGGTCCTCAAAACATGGAACTTCTCAAAAGTTTGTTGCCATGTGAAGTAGGGTTTGATGATAACATGGTAGCTCCATATCCTGGGAAATAAATAGCAACAGCATTACTTTTAAATTCTATCAATTAAAACACTGATGTTACATCAACTTAAAGGAATTGTTCAGTTAACTTTGAAGTGGTGTTCTGTTGAATAGTTATCACCTATAATTATTTTATCAGCCTTGGGATCAGTCATGGAGCATGGAGTATGGAGAAAGAGGGAGGGTCTAATTTCTGTGTTGTATTTAGGTAACATGGGAAATCATCATTTACTTAACGAGCAGCAGAAATTAGGACATTACTAGTATGATTTTTTTTTTGCTCTGTTAGCATAAATATCAAACTTTGTAGAATTTCTTTGATTACACTAATGTAGATTAACCCTGTTTGAATTTGTCTTTTGTAGGTAGTTAAGAGCTCTTAGAGGGTCGACTGCTGGTCTGGTGGCCCTAAGCAGTTGCTTGTACTGCTTTTGCGTTGGACCGGCAATGTTTGGAATATTTCTAATGAGGGCATGAGTTTCAGACCCAGTCTCCTCTATTCCACTTTGATAATTTCATCTAAAAGAAATCAAAGCTGCTTTACTGAGTGAACTTCTGTCATTGTAATGTACCCACCATCAAGTGTTTCATTGTGTGAGCGCAATACACACACTGAAAGAGCAGATCAAGATGTGGCCATCAGAAACTGATAAATACGTCCTAATTCTGCTGTTACACTCTCATTAGCAATCTGGAACACATTTTAAGAGCGTACGCCTCAGTAATAAGTGTTGATTAAAACATTTAGCAAAAGCATTATTAATATTTAATGAGCTTCAAAGGACACTTTGGTTTTATGCTGATCCAAAATTGTTTGACCTGCTGTGTTGTACTGCCGCACTAAGGACTAAATCCCATCTCTTTATGCATGGTCAGGCCAACTTACAAGCGAGACCTTTTTATGTTGTAATCAAATATTTATTTTATAATGGTTTAGATGATAAGACCTCTGTTATTCTGCAGCATTAATGGCACATTTTTCTGTGCCTGAATTTCCATTGTGTGAACATTAGACAAGTCATGCAAATTCAAACAACATATTGGACGAGGAATGACACTCAAAGATTTCTAATTTACAACCAGTACGTATAGTTTTGATGAAGGCTATATTATGATGGGGATTTAGCAGAGCATTAGTAAACATCATTTGCTTGCACTGATTGTTTAAAACTTCAAAGCATTCAGTGTAAATGGCTGAGATTTTTTTTTTTCTTTTTCTGAATGAAATGCCACAGGCTGCCCTTGTCCATGTCAGAGCTCTTCTTTCAAATGTCACCATCCTCTGGGGAAAAAAGTAGGTGTTTGATTGAAGCTCTGTGGGGGTTTGTTTGCACTAATCTGAGCATTCTCTAAGGGGTGCTTCTGAGTGGAACAGTGTGTTCACACATCTACTGAATTTAATTAAAGACAGATTTTGACTGAAAATAACTTTTCTATCGTTCCCAGGTGCATGATGGCTTAGAAAAGTTTCTAGACTATTTTTTTCTAATTCCTCTTATTCATTATGTCATGAAATTGTCTCATTTCTGCATGAACTCACTTCTTTATATGTTTCATGCATTAAAACCACATGCGTTTAACAAAAAAAACAACAAACAAAAAAAAAACCACCTACTTAATTTTGTCTAGCTTCATTTTGTGCAAATAACACTCAGTTTTCTTCCATGAGTCGCAGAACCTCAATTTTGTTGCTACCATTTTGAACATGTTCTAAATATTTTTAACATTTTTTGAGACAAATAGACACAGCATCACAGCAGCCGTCTGTTCTCACTTTAGTTTCTGTAATTCTGGAGCACTAGAGCTGTATTTATTGTTTTTGTTTGTGTATGCAAACTGCCTGCAAATTTTTATCAAAATTTCATTAGACTTTTGTGCAAATATGTCAGTGTGATTCCAGGTAAAAAGGTGTGTATTTTCTTGCAATTGTATGTCTTAAATTAGTCCCTACTAGGCATGCACTGCTACCTTTACACTCAAGCCTAATAGGTATCAATAATATGCCAGCTCTTTAATAGTTTATGCTAAAGAAAATAAGTTTGTGGGGTGTCACACCAGGAATTCAAGTCATGCATTGTCCCTTTTGCCTTTTTGTCCTAATGTGGATTACAATGTCCTTATGCTCAAAACCAGCATCTTTGTTAGTTTTATTCCTCTTCTTTGAGGTGACTTAGTTTTTGTTGGTCATTGTATCTTTGATGCCAACTTTTGATTGAGAGTTTTCTTGTCATGCATGCATTGTCACTGTGCACGGACTGTCCTCTGAGCTGCATAGGGACCTAGTCGACCCTCACAGACAGATACAGATGACAAAATATATGTCCCTGTTGAGAGAACAGTCAGCCAAAAAATAAGTCTAATGTACCATGAAGAGGGCACTTGACCCTAGGAGTCTCCTTTAATGTCCCACACCAGGACACTGGCAGCAATTACTATGTGTTGTAAAGGGAGCCATTTTTAGTTTGGGGCTTGTTTGATCAAACTATGATTTAGAGAGTTTGAACACATACCATTACGCTTCTTGTAAAAAACCCTAAATAGTTCCTGAGCAGTTATTGCATGGGGAACTGTTGGTGTGCAGCAATGTTCAGGCGGACTGTAACTAACATCAGCATGAATTATGGGTGTACATCTAAACTTTGTTGTGCATCTATGTGTGGTCTCTTTAAGGCAGACTTTGCTGTAGCAGATTAAAGCAGAATTAATGAAGAACAGCTATAAAGGCCTGTGGAGAAAAAAACAAAATAAAAACAAAACAAAACTGTTGAAGTATGATAAAACATAGACCTCGAACCAGCTGTGTCCAACTGATAGGATGCAGTGGGAGGCCTGCTGATAGTAAAAGCTCTCCTTGTGATAACAACTTTCAGCATTTCATTGCTGAATGCTGCCTTGTTAAATGGAAAGATGAGACAAGTTGGACAGATATAAACTTCTCTTTTATCTCTCTTGCACTGGCTTGATGAAAATGGTGGCCATACGATGGGTTTTCCTTTTTATTTATTGACTTTATCTTGAGCTTAGAGCCATATGTTGTCACATTACACTGTAGAAAAAAGTTTAAAGTAGGCAATGTTTTTACCTTCTCTTTATACTGACAACTGTGCATTTGAAGACTCACTTATCATATTGGAGCTTATCCACTACCTCTATTTACTCTGGAAATGAGTTCCCCCTCTAAAGCTACAGCACAGCTGTGGCCTGAGTGTTGAGGTTATTATATTGACTCGAAACCTCCCAACTACGCCATTAGGCACTCTTTCCACTTGGCATCAGTTTCTGTTAACTAACTACAAGGCTGACATTTTGTATCTAAAAAAAAAATTGTGACCCCAAATCAACATGAAAACTCAGGTAGATTATTCTCCTTCAATCTCGGCTTAGGTTGCAGGAATTATTTTTAATTTTTTCTTTTTTACGATTAGAAAATCACAGCTGCCTGATGGCATTTTCATAATTACCTCAATGATAAGTAGTCGTTGTTGCTGTCGGGCCATTCAGGAAAGAGGCCTCTTCAGCCAGGCACAGGGAGGGTGTTTGGCTCGTATGTCAGAACAAGTGTTTTTAGGATGCAGATGGCTGGCTTGAAAAAATGGACCCTACTGCTCTGCACACTAGAAAAAGCTAAAACATTCACAAAAGTATCTTCTTTTCTCATATTTTATCCTTTTTAGTATTTTTTGCAGTTTAATAGGAAAAGTAGCTATCAGTCACTATGTGTTTCACTGTTTTGTCACTTCTGAGCTTTTGTTTTTTGGTGTCCGCGTCACTGCAGATTTCTCCTGGACTCTCAACACCACACACCTGGTCAAGAAAGTTCAGCAGATGATACACATCCTCAGGGAACTGAAACGTGCAAGAATTCCCCCTATGATTGTCACCACCTTTTACCGGGGCCCTATTGACAGCAACCTGACCAGCTGCATTACTTCCTGGTATGGCAACTGCAGTGTGACTGACAGGAAGACCCTGAAATGTGTGAAAATGGTTCAGTAAGCCATTGGATTCTCACTGCTGTCCATAGAGTTAAAAAAAACAAAATGCAAGGAAAAAAAAAAAAACCCTGAACATCGTGATAGAGTATTCTCTTCTTGTACATAAGTATCAGTAAAACTATCAATTTATCTTCCTGCTGTCTGGAACACGTTCCATCATATAGAAATCAACCAGAATGTGCAACATCCTTATTCCTCTAGCAATAAATCTTCTAAATCTCCAGTAGTACTCTTAAAACACCCCAGGACAAAATAAGCTTTGCTTTTGTCCTGTTATGGTATATCAGGCATACCATATGCCTGATGTGGCCCGGGCACCCACACGAACAACCCCACACCAAGGGGGCAGCAACCCGCAGGCAGCCCCCCAATGACTCCGTCCGAGACCCCCCGCCGCCCCCCAAACCCGGGCCCCCGCGG